>JAHZMV010002011.1:0-16418 GCA_027743765.1 Coecobrya sp. COE2
ATTCAAGGGTGGAACCATTTCAGTTGACGGGGTAACAAATAATGAAAACCTTGTTTTGAAATGCAAAATGAAATGAACCAAAACGGCAATGCATAATAAGTATGTTATTATAAAATACGGGATAAACTCTCTATTAATTTTTTGCTTACTGTAAAAATCAAGTAAAATTGAATAAAAATGAATATTTGTGGCCTATACTAGAAGTTTAAACATGAATAACAAAATAATGATTATTTTTTTCGGCCGATGACTGATTTGCTTTGGTAAGTCATGTGCCATTTCTATATTTTTTTGAATTACGATGCCAGCTAACCCCCATCTGAAAGAGAATTAAATTATCTACCACCTGATATCTTTTCGATTTTTCAAATTTGTCAACAGAAACGATTAACCTCTCAAAATGTGTTGATTTTGAGAACACCAAAAAGGTGTACCGTTTTGCATGGGTTGCAAATATTATATTATAAAATATTATGCATAATATTTCCGCTTTGTAGCCCAGAAAATTCTCTACAGATCGGCCAAATTTCAGTTCCCTACTATAAACCAGAGCAACGTCATGGGCGACTAGCTGACAATATTTCACAAATTTCAACCTTTCTCCGACCATAGGCATTATATAGGGGAAATGGAATGCGCAAGTTTATTCTCAGCCAAAGGACCACAAATGACGAAAACATGAAACAAATCGAAGAAGCGAAAAAAATCGGTGGGCCAATCAACTTTAAAAACGCCCTATTTAAATTAGACTGTTCAATTCTGTTGCTTCTCATGGACTGTAGTAGAAAATGATGACGACGTGAAATTACTAATCCATTATCTGCCAGGAATGAACAGTAATGATTATTTTATGAGAGTAGAGTAAATGCGCAACATTGCAACTTTTATTCTCCTTATCCAAATAAACTCAAATTTGCGGTTTAAATTAAAGTGAGCCCATAAATAAATTGGATCATGTGCTAACCTGTCTTTATGATATTGAATATTGCATCATGCATGCACGGGTCTTCGTTTGACGTAACGAACGTGTCGCCAACCGAATATTGATAAAGCTGTTATTGTTGTTGGTTTAGCCTTCGGGAAGCAAGCTTATATCTCAAAAATATATACCAGCATAGAACAGCATCAGTAATTATGCAAATTAAGGTCTCACAAGAAATTAAAACGGACTTTGGTAGAGACCTTGGCTGACACGAGGAAACGTGCCTACGTTCTTCGGACTCTTCTTACTTAGGCACTCACATTAAAACTGAGCTCGAGTGTATAAAATCGATACTTCTGTTCCCAACCCATATAATATTCTTACTAATAACGTTTATGCTGCATTGTCGTTCTAGTTTGGGAACATTAGTTTTTCATTGTAATGGATAGATTCCGTTAAAGCCAAGCTATAGAAAGTAAAACTAGTATTTAGGGAAATACGCTTCACTTTCGGCAAAAGCCGTTTTATTCAAATTATGTCATTCCTCCTACACATCGCCAAATTAACACCGAATTGTGATATTATTTCCCCCTAATAAAATTCAAAAATATAAATGAATATATACGTATCTAATAGATTAACCAAAATGAATACAGAAACAAGTTTTCGCCTTCTAACATTTTTTCCTCTAAGCAAGTAAAAATTAAATAACGTATGCAACTGCATTGCATTGTTCCTCACTATGATAATGAAATGCATTTAAATTGAACGACAGTGCCACATTTCTGCGTCACAGTAAGAATTACATCTTATTAATTTATGAATTCTCAAGTTTTCATTTTTTGCATATGATACTCCATGGGCCAATGCCCAAATAAGAGAGAAAAGAAAAAAATACATACATATATGTATGTATGTATATGAGGGGTAGAATCATTTGATTATTCAAATGATCCGAGCTGCGTAATCGCAAGTATGGATTATTGCAGTCTTCCACTTTAAAATATGGAAACTACGAGATAAGCTATTATGTTAAACTAGCTGTTTAGATCAGACCTCTTGAAAAAATTCAAATTTGTTAGCAAGACTGACAGAAATACTACAGAGGCAACCACCACGATAGCCGTAGCAACATCTGGATAGGCAGGACTACACTACAATAGGGCGCTTACTATCATCCACACTACATCTGCACAGTATTAATTAACCGATGTTACTTCTGTACTGAATGTCATACTTTTGTTCTATGTTTTTGTTGTTCTAACCTGCAATTTCATGCATAGAAATCGGATATTCTAAGCACGGAACCACCGCGGCGTGTTCTTACATACATACATACAGCTTATTACAATATTTTCTGGCGGGGCAATTTAGGACTTGCAGTAATGCAAAAACTACACTCTTCCTATAAATGGGGTGACCTGTGGTGAAGCCACGGAAATGTGTTCTTCGGTGACGGAAAGAAAGTTTTGTATGGCTATTCCGATTACTATTTCCTTTCAAAACACGTTTGTTTTCACTGTTGACCTGAACGGAAATAACTCTTACATCTATATAACCTTTGAATATGAATGAAAGAGAAACGGTTGTGCAACGAAACTGTCCAATGCGTTTATATGAGAATGTTTTCATATTTTTATAGGTAGAAATTTAATTCTAAGCGAAACATATAGGATTCCTTGGCAATAATGATTTTTCTCTATTATCCTTCTTGCGTACCAACAGGACGAATTTGAATATAGTTGAAATCTATCTTGAAAGATAACCGTTGAGTGTCGAAATAACAAAAAACGAATATCGGGTATGACATTGGAACGGGAGCTAAAAGAGCTGCAAGGAAATGCATATTAATATCGTGGTTATTGATTTTCAACTTGACCGAGTCTTGATACTATTTACGCAGCATGTAGACCACAACTTCAACTTGGCCCACTCTATTCCAATGAAAAATATAGTACATGACTTCAATCAATAGTTGGACCGGTAAGAATACATGAAAAGTGAAAGCTACACTTCTGTGCACTTCACGTCTGCTACCTAATCATAATATCGATTGGCTGGTCTCTGTTCTCTTCTCTTACCGAGGTAGAGGATTTGTGAAAAGGGAACGATATTGGTGGCTAGCTAACGAAAAAGTATTTAACGGCCTCAGTGTGTTGCTGGGACTATAAAAGGCAGCACTTTCTCTATTTTTGCTCATTCATGGCTTTTCGTAATAATGACTATTAAGCAAATTTACAGTTCTATAGTGCAATGCAGGGATTGTGTGTTATAGTCTTGGTTCTTATATTTATATGCTACAGCAAGGTGGAAAGGAAAAGTTAGTTTTTACGACTTAATTCTAATAAATCCAGTCTCATGTTTAATGAAGAGCATTAGCTTCGTTTCAAATGCATGTATTATTACTACGCAACTTGGAGTTTCTTTCATTTTTCTGTGAAATTTCAAGCAGAAAAATTATCCATTTTTCAACAAAACTTGTTGGTTTAAAGTGCTATGAAATAAGTTAATATATCCACTAGACTAAAACTTGTGGATTCGAAAAATTACAAACCCAAGCGTAATGGTTTTTGGGCTTCTATAAGAGTGGTGAACAACGTTTCAGAAACGGGAAAGGAAAGTGTCGTAAATTTGGGGCATTATGCCAAAAAGCGAGTTGGGTTTTTATGAATCTAATAATAAAAATGACTCATGTCTTATTTTGTTGTTTTGTCAAGATACGGATTACGACTTTTGGAACTGTGACTTATTATACATAAAAATTTGGAAGACACGTTCGTTCAAGTTAAAATATTGACTGAAATATATGACTTTCATCAAGAATAAAGGTTTATTGTCAACCTCTTTCAATTATTAAATTTACATGAGGTAATTATTAAATTACTACCTTTCACATGGGTGAAAAGCATTATGGCATTGTTACCAGACTAGATTCATTGGTATCTATTTATTTTATGTCAATAAAATTATAACAAATGATCTCTTAACACAAATGCACGTATTCAGAGATTTGTTACAAAGATAATCTCTCCTTCAAAAGTTTGTTTTGTTTTGTAGCGCAGGACTGCAGATGTTATAATAAAATTACTTGGAGAGTCATTACCATTGTAGGCGGATTAATTGTTAGCAGAATAACCAAAGTTGTATAATTTTGAGCTTTAAATAATAAAATACTTCCTACCATAAATTCCAAAAAGAAAGTATAAATATCATAGTTTACTCCCATTCTGATATGCTAAAACGATGACGACTTTTTATTATCTGATATCCTGACGTCCATTTTGGGGTTCAATCATCTTTCTGATGTCGTACATACATGCATATCAACTTGACAGTTAGGAAATAGGAGCTGGAAGAATGGGAAAGTCTACCGAAATGTGGAAAGCGCTATTATGGGACGTGTTATAGTTATAATTAATATTTAAACTACGTTGTCCATTGAAACACCATAGATATTTGGCTTTCGGTGAAATTAAATTGTTGTTAATGTAATCGAGGTTTCAGGTGCTTTAATATTTAACATGCTTTCTTCAAACCTGAGTTTGCAAGCATTTAAAAGCAAGTCACATGTAGTGGCAAATTTATGAATCGCAGATTTCGTCATGCGTTGTTGGATTTACTTATGCGGGAGGAAATTTAACAGCATAGCCTGCATCACAAAAAAGATTCGTCATTGGTCAGGTGTGTGGTTTCAGTGTTCAGTGCAGTGCGTGTTCATATCATGCAATTTGAATCAATCAATAAATATGTACTTGGCGATATAATATCCAATTTGGAAAGTATTAAGACATAACGGTAAAAGCCTGTATTTTACAGCTCATTTGTCATTGTTGAGTGCAAAATAGTTCCTAAAGAATTGATATTATATGCACTTATGTTTCCAATTGCATTGCATTTATATTGTTGTAATATGATGGCTTTATAATAAATGAAATATTTTTGAATTCCAAACAATACTTCACTGTTACCGTCATATTATTGCAGCAAGTATTTAATATTCACAGGAGTCTAAAATCTACTTGGAATCTAAAATCTCGGTTGTCATTCTAACAGCAGTTTCATCACTCCTTCAGGAAATTAACCTTAAAAATATTTCTTGCTGTTTCAAAGGATTATGACCGTATTTAATTTAATGGCTATGCAAGGAAAGTATTTGTGAATCTATATTTAAAATGCTGAGACTTGAATGGAATGGATTGAGGCCTTTTATTGGAACCTCATTTTGAAAATGCCGTCTAATAATTGTAATGTTCAGTAAATCCCAAGCATAAATAATATCTTGGTAAGGTATGTAATTTAGTAGTATTTGGAATAGTAAAACGTATCTTCATAAGTCTCAATGAAACGATATAAATCATTTTCTACTCAATAGGATGTTTCATTCCAACCGTTTCATCTTGGCCCATAACCTACGACATTCGTGAATCAAGAGCAAGATCCACCATAATATTATGCCGTTAAGATTCTCACCTGGCCAGAAAGCACTTTGATTTTTTTCCAAAATGCAAAGGCCGAGCAAAACATAACTACTTTATCATTGAGACAGAAACGTACAAATGCTTTTCTATTCTATTTCTTTTTCAACCAAGTGGATATGAAAATATACATATACAGGTTTTCCCCTGTAAATGAAACGAAATGGCAAATGTGAAGAGATAACTGTTAACAATGAGAGGAAAAGTTTACCAGAAAATCATTATGAATGACATTGGACGTATGTGGGATGTATGAGCAATTAACAAACCTGCTCAACATTACAACGATAGGTTCGAGTATTGACGTACATTTATTTGGGACTGTCTTGCACGAGAGATCATATCAATGATGCGCTTATATTCCATGGCATGTGTTTTCCCATTGTGGATAACTTAAAACACAAATGTAGTTCACTTCCTGCTACTTGTGTCCATGAAATGATGGCTTCTTCAAGGAATGTAAACGGCATAAATAATAACAGATCTTTTTAAAGGAAAAACTAATGCAGCACTCGATGTGCTTTTGACATTTTATTATGACCTAATAGAACAGCCTTCTATTTTATGCCATATTCATATCAATCATCAATTCATTATCATATCATATCATAGCAATTATTCTGCGAGCAAATTTTTTTGTTTTGAGTAGTAACTGCCCATTCTCTAATAATAATAATACTAGCTTTCTCCACAAACGTAACCGCTAACGCTTATCACGACTTTTACTATGCCACAGATATTGTCAGTCCAGCCTACAACTAGCAATAGCAGCATTCTATCATAAAACTCACAACAAACCGTATGCTTAGCTAATATAACACTTTCAGGGTCAATAGGTACAGATCATGTTTGCCGCATAGTATCACTTCCCCAGCGATTTTTTAGTTAGTCTTGTTGTGTTGATTTACAATAGTTAATATAAACGAAGCTATAATAGTGTTGCATTTGGGCTTATGGCATTCAGGCAAATTCAATCATTATAGTCTCTCTCTCGTTTCAGAGAAGAACGAACAGCAAATTTTTCTCACAAGTAACAATCATTGGTCGTTTGGTGACTACTGTTTTGGTGTTTCTCTCAAAAATTTCCGACGCAATTATAAACCCAAAAGGGGCATAACAAACCAATACAAATACCTACTCATCTTTTCTAAAGTAAAATTACGGACGCGTAGCATCCGATATACTGAATTTAGTATTTCTAGGCAGCAAGTCTAATTAGAAATGTTTTACAGAGATTGTGTTGAAAAAGTTTGTCAAATTGCCGAATCAGGTAATGTGGTCTCTTTTCAATGGGATAAAAGGAAAAGACGAATCAGGGTAGTAAAGGAAGACAAAGAGATAGCTTCTATTAAAAAGCGCATAATTGGCCATTCCATAATTGTTTTTATTATGGTGATCCAATGGGGATTTGCCAAAATTGGAAACAAACCATTCAAACTTTCTGGGTTTGGAGAGCCATTGATATGGTATTTCTCCGCCATTCAGACCGTAGCTGGGTACTTCAATGTGATATTCTGTTTTCGGATGACAACTGAGATAGCATTGTACCTAAATGGGTTGTTTGAGTTTGACAAGAGAGTGAAGAAAGGAACAAAAGAACGCAATACAAAGACTCACCGGTTTATAGCAATGAATTCCATGAGTGTGTCGGTCATGAGTTACCTGTTGCCCATGTCATTCTCAATTATATTGCACTTGGCAACGCCATGCAAATTGTCCTTGGTTGGTTATATATTTCTCCCAGAATGTCATGTCATCTCCTTTCCTGATGGTATTTTAAACACTATGTTTGAAATGGGAAGCCTTCACTTGAAACTGCTGGTGTTATATTTTAATTACTGGATCTGGCGAGTTTCAACCTGCACAGTGAGTTTTACCATTATTGGTATCAACATGGTGGGAACCGCAATGATGACTGACTTTATAATTAGGTAATTCTTAAATGTGACATATTTCAGTATAAAACACCGTTACTGCATCACAATTTGTTTTTTTAGGGTCACGTCTGTAATGCCTCGACGCGCTGGCGTGTATCACATTGCCCTAATCTATCGGACACTCCAGCTTCTCAGCAATATTATGAATGACATCCAATCCTGGGTGATGGTCAAGATGATAGTCTTTTCGGCCACAATAATAGTAGGTTGCAGTTTGGCAACCATAATCAAACTGCTGCCGTTATGGAAGGACAATGTATACACTATCGGACTTTTCATTCTCATATTAACGATTAGCCTGGTTTTTCAACTGTTCACCTTGACCTTAATGGGGAAATTACCCATGATTTGGACATGCATTACCCGGCAGAGTGGAAGTCAGTTTCATATATCAAATTGCAGAAAAGAAAATTTGTGGCGGAAGAAATTCTGCGCAAGCTGTAAGCCCGTACGTGTCCGAATAGGCATGAATGGCTTTATCGATGCCGTTACTCCTTTGAGTTGCTTGCTCCAAGCAAGTAACCTGACCGTAAATATATTAATCTTAAATAGTTAATTAAATCAGGTTAAAATGTGTATTTAGAAGCAAGATTTTGTACTAGTATTAGTGCTACTGGATGTATTTGCATGCAAAAGAAAGCACACAGATCGACTTTAATTTAGCATACAAAGTCCGCTGTCTGCAAATGTAAACAAATGCATTACCAAGCTTCTGCATGTATGTATGTATGTATGTAAATGAGGAAAGCTGCTGCATACACATATATGATTTCGTAGAAGACTTGTGCAAAATCTTTAAAAGTTAGAAAGTTTTACGTTTACAAAGAAAATGTAAGGTAAAATGTGGACACTATCTCTCGGGAAAAATACCCATATCACGTTTAGGGAGAATAATAAAACAAAATTTATTTTTATTCATTGTCTTCATTAAATTTTATTCCGTGAGAGTATAAATGCATGTGACATTTTGACATGTGGCTAACATTATTGCACACTAAAAGCATTAAAAATGCATCAAAGTTTCGAACATCAGATGTAAATTTGGGTCATGTTGCTATAAAGCCAACTCATTTTAATACAGATGGACAGAATCCAAATAAATTTACACACTCAGACTCCCTCGAAAACAACTAAGTTGTTGCAAAAATTTCATCACGATGATGTATTTGTATTTTAGTGAAATCCAATCAATTGGAAATGTAGGTAACTCGGGTATTTTGATCTAGCAAATGTACATACCTATGCCATGCAAAACGCTACCCGTAAATCAGCTTAGAGCACAAGCAAGCTAGCAAAAACAACGGCATGTTGTCATGACAACCAACAGCAAACAAGAAAACAAAACCAGAAACCAGCGGCGGTGTAACTATTTTGGTCTGGGGGACCAACTGTCCAAGTATAACTGATTAATTTTTTTTACAACAGATGATGTTTTAAGGTCCCACTCTCCATTGGTTTTCTAAACTGGTCAGAGAGAATGTCTCAGACAGTTAACGTCAGAGAATCGCCAGCCAGCAGCTCGGCTTACTACATACTGCCCAGCATTAAAAGCTCGCAGGCTGGCACTCTTGCTCTACAATTTTATGGTGCATGATTTTAACCAGCGATTAAAATTCAAGTGATAAATGTTTTTAACATTGTTAAAAACTTAAAATATTAAATAAACAATTCTGATTTCAATGGTTCCAACCGTTTTGCAAACAAACGTCTGTGTCGTGTGGGGTAAGGGCGTCTTTGTAAGGCGTGATACATAAGGTTTACATTGAAAAATGGATTCACTTATCGCCCTCGATAAACGCTCTCAGCCCAAACCATACAGGCGACTGTTTGCAAAACGGTTGGTACCATTGAAATCAGAATTGTTTATTTGGTATTTCAAGTTGTTAACAATGTTAAAAAAGTTGTCACTTTAATTTTAATCACTAGTTAAAAATCCGATCAATGAAAAATTGTACAGAATGAGAGCTAGCCGGAGAGTATTTTATGCAGGACAGCATACAATGAGCTGACTGCAGTTTATTTGGTATTTTAAGTTTTTAACAATGTTAAAAAATTTGTCACCGTAATTAAAGAAGTCTAGTTAAAAATCCGCACAATGAAAAATTGTACAGAATGAGAGCTAGCCGGAGAGTATTTTATGCAGGACAGCATACAATGAGCTGACTGCTAGCTTTGTTTTTGTTTAGTTAGAGTGAGAGGGATCAGTGTAAATGTAGGAATTTTACAAAGTATTGTCCCAGCTTAAAACAAATCTAGAATTCGCGTCAACAAAAATTATGTATTTTCAAATAAAGTGGATACTATAACTATTCCTAAATTTAAAGGAGAGAAAGAATTGTCCCTTCCAGCCGGTGGCAACTTAAGGGGGTAATGACAAGCCCACCCCCTGTTCCAGAGCTTGTGTTGGTGGACTGAAATCATTTCTTGTGTCAATATGTGTACATTTGGTTGTGAACATGTGTGTATGTATCGCAAGAGAAAGTATGTGTTAATATTATAAACAGTTAAGTTGCATTGGCAAGTTACAAATAATCAAAATATTTACTTTGGCATTTGGTTGGGTTATAACAAAAGATTGTTTTTGCTTGATACTGCAGCAATTTCAAGTTCAGTGAGAATTTAGATTTGCATTATTAGTTGGAAAAGTTTACCAATAATAAATGAAGTGTGTTAGCCACTGGGATGAGGACAACTGTCCATCTCACCAAACCTAATTAAGGAAGGCTTATCTGTAAGCGATTTCTATAAAGATTAATATTAAATTTGTCGTCTTTGAATAAATCGTAACTGATTCAATTCCGGTTTCTATTCCACGCAGTGGCTAACTCAGATGGCCAAATGTTCAGAATAAGTAATCTATTTTCATTTATTCTAATATTTATTACGATTACAAGCTTACATCTCACTCCATTGACGTTGCCCCAGACGACTTTTACCATAACTTTTTAATTCTAATTAAAACACTCTATAATAAATTCCTTGCTCATTTAAGTTATTATACATGTCAATAACGTGTTTGGTAAGGAACATTTCTAAAAAATACCTGAGTACATATAATATTAACTTCGTACATTTTCGTTGAAGCCTTTTACATGAAAATGTTTGGATTATGATCTGGGATACAATGTGAGGGGACTTTCATAGCGGCGAAATGTCACGGTGAGAAACGTCTTATGATGGAAAGTCGGCGGGGAAATAAGCGGGCGGTAATAGCGTGATAGGACTCAAGACGGAGCTCTTCATTGACGTAAGCAGACAATTATTTCTGTCACTACGCATTATAATATATTTATTTTGTAATAAAAAACAAGAATTTTACATTACAAAATTAGTCATTAGTAAGAAGATAATATTTTCACTCATTATGTTACAGTTAAAACAAGGAGATTGAACAGATTATAAAATTAGTCATACAAAAAACCGTTATATATTTTGTATATTTCTCAGTGCCAACAATTTATGTCAGGTTATTATCGTCACTTACCGTCTATGAGGTTCAATCAGGAGTACCTGCAGCTTACCTTCTGGATCAGGAAAACGGCAGATGTGGCAAGGAGACTGCTATGGATATCCTTATTGCCATCCTCAAAATGGACTGCTCATAAAATCACCATTATTTAACCTGAACCGATATATATCGCCGCCACGAGTGCATTCATTCATTTCGCAAATGTCCAACGTTCACTCCTCGTTCAAGTTTGCTGCTGAAATCTGCTAGTTGAATAGGGTGAGGCAGCGTGGAATAATTTAATTTAATGTATTATATTGCGTTTTGATAATTGGTTAATCGCTTTCTAATTTGTATATTAAATTACAGGTGGGGAACCTCCACTGTTACCATGTTAAAGTTTGCTTTGGCACCTCAAGCAACAAAATTTTATTCCTGATGCTGTGGAAGGGTCGACATTTTTGGAATTTAGCTGGATTTCAGTTAGTGTGGCGCAGACATTTTAAGTTATGATAATTTGCCATAGATACAATAATAGCGTATGCATGTTTATACATCTTAACGTACATACAACAAAATACAAATCACGAATAATTTTAGTTTGTAACCACGACATTGCTGAAATGGGACCTTTAATGACATGATTTAAAATAATATTTGTTTCAACTCATTTATAAACTATAGAGTGGTATACAGTTCCAGCTTGGCATTTTCAAGGCCAATGCCTAACTTAAACATGGTCCTAAATTTATATCACTGATAGAGCAAGAAAAGAATGATTGCAGAGAGCTCGATTGAGAATTTTAATTATTAGTTATCGTTTACCATGATTTCACGGATGTGGATTTCTGTTTTATATTGCATTGTGAAAGAAAGCTATGGCTTGAAATATTAGATTTGTTTTTCTAATTTTCTCAGCAATTGGCTAATTAAATATTAAAAATAATTGTATTAGTACTACAGGGCAAGTTGCTGTTAGCTGAAACTACAGCCAAGGTAAAAACAGGTTTGTGTCTTGAATACAGAGCTAGTTTCCTGGTTGCTACAAAACGTGAACCAATGCAATTGTTTATTCACATGTAAATTAATTGGGCTGGTGGCTTTTGCTTAGATACTCTACATAATTATCTTTGTAAAAACATAGAAAAATAATGGGTGAAGTGTGTGTGTGATTGTGACAACAAAAAATGCGCATAAAATTATCTACTGCCAGAAAAAGTGAATAGGTATGTATGCATTTCTTGTTTCTGGTGTTGCTGGTTTGAATAAAACCATTTGTAGCGTGTGTGTATGCCATACAGGAACAGCCAAGTAGTTTCAGTTTTGATTCGGAATTCCAGTTTATATTTAAATAACATTTGCATGTATTTACATTAATGGGATGAATGCTATGGATCACTATAACCATTTAAAATAAATAGGGAATTTATTATTATTATTTCTGTCACTGAATATAAAACCAATCACTTTTATTAAAACTGGAATTATTTTTTGCCTGCTAATCACGCATTAGAAGTGTAGGACATACGGACATGATGTCGACAAATGATTCATGTCCATTACAAAATGTTTGGATTTTTTGTATAGTGCATCAATCCATGCGATTCAAGGGTGGAACCATTTCAGTTGACGGGGTAACAAATAATGAAAACCTTGTTTTGAAATGCAAAATGAAATGAACCAAAACGGCAATGCATAATAAGTATGTTATTATAAAATACGGNNACCAGCATTATAACCAGAAAATGCATTTTATGCGTCTTTTCTTCAAGATCATTCATTGATAATATTTGTGTGGGGAAAGATGAACAGAATTCAATTTTTATAATTATATTTCGCAGAAATTGCGTCAGTGTCAAAATACAGTTTGTTTGTTTATAAAGGTTCGCAACAGGTCTACCGAACATTTACAGAGATTAAAACTAGTAGTTTATGTTGCAAATTCGCAACCATTGGAGCCAAATCGGTTTTAAACAATTTCACTTTCATGCAGCAGAATTTTTTATAGGAAGATTTCCACCTAGCAACATTTTATTTCTAGACACCCGAACGATCCATATATTATACTATGGTATCGAGTAAATGGATCATATTGCTCACGGCAAAGCCGTAAAGTCACTTAGTGCAGAAACGCACGCAGTGTAAAATTTATATTTATGAAAACGGAAATGGTTTGATCGTTGTATAATGATGAAAACATATTATGGACAAAGAAAATAATAACAAAGGAAACATTTTCTGGGGATACATATGAATCGGTGTTTATTAGTTTACATGCTCAGAACATTGCGCTTAGTAAATATTGAAAGTAGGAAAAAAATGATTTTTACGGAATAAATGCTTACATGCATTGCATCGGCTATACTGCACTTTCAGGTTCAGATTGGAGAGGGTCAAGAGAGTCAGTTGGGTTTGTAAAATCAGCTAGTTCGTGACAGTAAAAAATTATTATTTACCAGTCCGGTCTGAACCTTAAAACCACAAGTACTTTCTGTAACGTGTATGACAAACATAATATTTATATTATAAATTTACAGTCATACTAAAGGAATCAATCATTTACTCTTAACAATTATATATGCAGAAGTATTAGCATAGGATTAACAAATTTTCCTTTTGTTTGATAAATACTTAAATGAACAAATAAAAATGAGCTAACTCAAAGAATTCAAAGTAAATGTATGTCTCAAATTAATAAATCCTGTACATGTGGTTCAAGACCGGTCGGAATAATCAATAGGGTTGGAATAATCAATGGGGTCGGAATAATAAAAAGGGCCAAGGGATTCAGGAGGGTCCAAAGAGACAGCTTTTAAATTTCATAATAATTCGCGATATGAACCAACTGAAATTTATCATGGTTTGTGTATTACTTATATTACTCATATTAAAGTTTGGATCTATTTTTGCTTGAACTAAAAGTAAAAGTACTGAAAACAATATTATTGAGCTAGCTTCAGGGCCTTCCTCTACTCGTTTTACAAGCACGTACTCAGGGCGTGCATCATCAGAATCATCGTGACAGTTGGCATTAAAAGAATCATTGATTAAAACTTCCAGTGAGAATGTAGTGACACGTAAAATATAATGGTTACTAATGAGATTTTGCTGATCCTAATCGTACTTACGGTTTGGTTTGTTTTTATTAAATAGTTAACATTGCATGAAATTATTACAAATTTGATATTTTCACAATTTCCACAAATTTTCCCACTGGATGAGAGAATTAGGATTATGCTTGCAAGCTTTCTGACTTGATAACACATAAAACCACCTTGTAGTGTAATCCTAGTAAATAAAATCCCACCAAATTAAACAACTGCACACAGCCGTCGCTTTGCTTGGCTTATCGCCGTAAAATTGCAACAAGGTAAAAACGAAATGCCTTCACATTACTACTCCGCATTTTTCATGAATCCTACCAATACTCAGCATTACAGATGACAGTTTATAATATCACTACTGGTCAATGAATTTTGATTGCATCTTTCTGACCAGGTGTGTACTTGGGACTAGCATCATACAAATTTCTTTCTCGGTAGTATTAAAACATTCTCATCGGAAAAATATTACAATGGTACATTACATCCTTCATATGATTGAATTCCGTAATAACAGTTGCTCTTCCCGAATATAGTGTTCATATTTTGCACAAGTTGTAGGGTGATGTTAAATCATTATGGTGGAAAACAGTAATTCTCTAATTTGGAATTCATCAGAAACACTCAACTTTTCTATTCATCAGTGTAAATAATTACGTTATAACTTTAATAATGATTCTTATTTTATACATTCTCAAGGAATAATTAATAGTTACAAAGTTTACATTTCTTAAAGTGAGTACCTGCATTCGGTCAACGATGTACATAATTATATATATACACATCCCTGTAAGTTATAAAATACGTTAACAAGCCAGCAAGGCAGGACGGTTTACATTACCAAAATCAGAAAATTAAGGGCTGTTCATGCAAATGTCCAAGCTTGGGTGGGAACACTGGTAATATGGGATTAAACTGCCAAATTATGACTAGTACTGAGTGACACAATATAAAGCTGGAGGATCTTGTTTATACATACGTCATTACCTACATCATTTTAATATTTAATAATTACCCTCACAATTTTCTCTGCCTATTTTGTTACATTGATTCACCTGGAAATCATAGTTTGGTGGCCATAAAAAAGCAATTGGAATGGTTGAAGGATGTGAAATATTAAACAAAATATTACAACTAATAAGGACTACAAATTATTTTAAAATTATCTCCAGTAAAAATCTGCAAACTATACCATCTGTTATAAAGTAAACGGCAATCCATGTTAAGTGTGCCATATCGCTGCAACTGGTATTAATATTTAGTGGCACAATTCACTGCGCGCTACAAACAGACAGAGAAAATAAAACGATATGTTTTGCTGGGAAGCAAAAGCAATAATTCAGCTTTATAACAATGTTAGAAACAATTGTGTGACTTAAAAGCTGAGAACAAACCTGGCTACAACCGTAAGCATTGTTTTTCGACCTCTGTCTTCACAGTCCCACGAGTGATGAACCCGCCATTCACTTCATTTAAAACACTGTTGAGTTAAAAACAAAAAAGTTAGTGCAGTCAATCTAAACAATGTAAGAACACTTTTATTTATATACATATATTAGTAACCTTTTAAAGTCAGAAGTTCCTGTAATGTGCATCGTCAACCAAATATGCTCTTCAATTATCACACGTTATGTCTAATTTTCCAGGTTGATTGTTATTATTAGAACTAAATATGAAAGACACTCAGTTCATGATGATTACTGGAAATGAATTTGGAGGATGTACTGAATTCCACTTGCTTACTAGGAAATGTATATATGTAAGTATGTAATTCTAGTTTGCTAATAATAATAATGATCTTTAGCTGTTATTGAAGTTGATTTCGTCCTGCTGTTTTTTTGTTTCCAAATTCATATCCCAGTTTTTTATTAAGTAAAAGTTACATGGATAAAGAGCTCAGAGCACCAACTAGAAAAAACATAAAGGTACGTTGGCATAGCAACGAGTAGCGAAGAAGACAACACAGCTTACATTGGCCCTAGTTTACTCATTCCACTGTTTGTTTCAAAGTGAATCGGTATAATTGCCTTTGCCACCTGCATTGCTTCCTGGAGAGTATGCCGCTTCTCGTGAAGCCGGCAGTTCCATACGCCGCTGCTCATTGTGCCGACAGTTCCATACGCCGCTGCTCATTGTGCCGACAGTTCCATACGCCGCTGCTCATTGTGCCGACAGTTCAATACATCGCTGATCATTTCGACGGCCACTAATAGTAGTTGTGGGGGGGAGTAATAAGACCAAATCCCTATTTAAAATACATGGGAGGGATAGTACTTTAACATAAGCAGGTCATTTTGATAATAATGATGAAAAAGATGATGATGATTTTTGAGACTATTTTCATCACACTATTTCGTATATCGTCGTAATCGTCACTGCCATATCCACATAAACTTTTTCACATAATAGATAGCACTCTATTATACTATATAATATTGTAGATAGCACTCTATTATACTATACTCTATTATACTATATTATATTGTAGATAGCACTCTATTATACTATACTCTATTATACTATATTATATTGTAG
>JAHZMV010002012.1:0-10988 GCA_027743765.1 Coecobrya sp. COE2
CTATAAAATAAAAGGAAACCAGCATAGCAGCTCAATTTTTTTGAGTCGCGTCATATTATAATGCCAAATCGTGGTAGAGCTTGATAAATTGGTAAATGAGATTGAACAAGAGTACTAGTTGCTTATAACTTATGTGGCAGAAGAGTGTCCGCATAAAATGGTTTCAGCAGGCATAAAACATTTTTTTAGGTTAAATAGATTGTACCTTATGCAAGAATCTTTGAGATTTATAATAAAAATCATCTACATATCTAGGATGTATCTTATCATGTATGAATGTACAAAGAAAGGCACACAAGACAAGAACAACGAATGCTATTACCACTACCTCCATTTCGACAATTCCATGATTTCCACAAACTAGATTGCAGATGCGTGGTTATTAATACAGTCAATGCAATGGTGTGTCACAAAAATGATCTCGTGTATACGATTTGGTCTAAAAGTAAGAATTCTAAAATAGTGTGTATGTATTTACCTATCCCTAAAGTAAAGGGGAGAAAAGTCAGAGAAGTATTGCATTGCACAAGATGAGATGTAATGGAAGTATTTAGGTACGTAAAATACTAGATCCAGAGTTGCTATCAGTTGTCCTTCGTCCTTCAAATCTTTTACATGCATTAACCGTTTCTCAAAGTTTCTACTTTTCGGAACGTTGATAACTTAATAGGGCTTGCTTTCGGACTCCTGAAATCTTAAAACTGTGTAAGTTATTGTTTTACCACCTACCAAGTGGACTCTTGTAAGCATGAGTGATTCAAGAGATTACAATAAAAAGAACCATGAACAACAATATTACAACGAGCACTATACAAAGTCATCCAAACGTGACGATATCTCCTACCAAACGCATTTACACTTATCGTCTTCAAGAAAGCAAAATGTTGGAATTGATGTGAACCTTAATGCAAAGGACATTGTTCAATGGGTAGAACAAGAAGGGAGCAAGGCAAAAAGGTTGGAGCAAGAAAATCTGCAGTTGGTTGAAAAACTATTAGAAAAGGAAGCGAGAATTGTAATCTTGAATTTCAACAGTGAAGAGTTACGTAAAAAATTAAACTCAAGTGAAAATGAGTTCATAATAAAATGTGCAGAGCTTCAGGCTGGCTACAATGACGCAGTAGCAAAGTTAAATGACGAACAAGCTCGATTTAATGACCAGCTACAGAGAAAAGAATCCATTATTTCTTGCTTAACGACAACCGTTGAAAATCTCAAAACTACCAAACGCATGCTGGAAAAGGAAAAGGGGGACTTTTTCAGCTTGCAGAGAAACTTTAAACTACAAGCTCTAAATTTCCAAAACGAAAGGGATGCACTGGCAAGTGAAAATGAGCGTTTGAAAAGTGAGATGATTAAACACACTCAAGGCATGAATAAGGTTGTTGAAGAAAACAAGAGACTTTCTGAAAGGATGGAATATCAAGCTCACATTATGCATGAGGAGTACGAAAAAAGTTTGGTCATGATGAGAAATAGCCGTCAAAAAACAGAAAAAGCTCATGCAATCCCTGCAAGCATTCATGGAAGCATTTGGGGCATTCTCAGACAACGTTCCTCAAGAGAACAATACCATCCAAGGGGAGAAAGTTACATCGTCACTGACGATAAGCCGTAATGACCACAACAATTCTGCCTCTCCTTCCCTGTCTGATCCCGAAATGCAATGGAAACGGTTTTTCGTGGGAGATAGTAATGATTCTGAAGATGAAACCCGCATTTCAAAACGGAAGAGATGGGATCAGTACGCTTCAAATGCCCAAAGCATGCTTACATTGCCTCCTCAAATTGATGATCCAGGTCAAGGAAACACAGAAATTACTGTGCAGAACATATTGCCCGAGGTCCGTTTCCAATCTATACATAACTGCGCATGTACATAATTGAATAAATATTTTATAGGTGTATGCTTTTGCATAATGATTATAGCTTATCACAATTATCGCCAATCGCCACTATAATTATGTGTATTTTTTATTTTGAACAGAAAGAAGTGGTATGCAACCCGATATCCAGCGCGTCGTTGTCAACTCCGCCGATCGGTAACTTCAACTGGAATGTACCCCCAAGGAACACATCAATTAGTGAATTTGAGCCAGCAGCGGTCACTGATTTACAACCGGATTTCTCGAATATTAAACAGGAAGTTCAATAGACAAACTTATGTGGAAATTTATTACTTTGTAAATGACATGTCATATATTGTACATACAACATCATAATAACAGCATTCTTTGTTCGTATTACTTTTTTGCATAGCTTGTATTAGTATATTGTCAGTTATTCGTGCCTAGGCTCATTAGTTGATAATGTATCATTATAATACTATTATTGATTATGAAAAATAATGACAAGCTTTAATGTAAAAGGATTTCTCTATTTCACTTGCAACAAACAATCTCTTTTCCTTACCTCTCCTTATGAAGACATTACTGGACCTCGGACCTCTCGTCGAATTTTGTGTATCGTTGCAATATAAATATGATGTAAGGAGTTATACATAAATATATAGATATTACTTGAAATAATCTTTGTTGTAATTACTTTGTCTGTTTTTACATTAATGCCGGAAAAGTGTAGTGTAATTAGGCATGCAATCATTCCTTATTTTATCTGTATAGATTTAAAGAGTAGGCCAGAGTAAAACTTCACATAGATGATAAATGTTCCATAATATTATTTAAAATACAAACCAGCATGACATTATCTCAATAATTAAGTGGAAAAGTTCATATGTATGATAATAAAATCGGTTTAATTGGTCACATAATCATAAATACGGAAGTATTAAACATTATTAACTAACCTGACTTGAGAAATGACAAAAAGCATAAAAACATATTATAACATCTCTACAAACATCTTCTGGGCATACATACCTACTTATGTATATATTTACACTAATTTACACGAAGAATGTGTCATGCAATATATCACACAACTCATGAGAGATAAATGCATGTATGTATTGTACATTATCAGTGAATTTGTTTTTTCTGGTTTTAATTTGCATTGTTTGCTCAATGAACAATTGAACTTTCCTGATGATGATTTTAATTCTAATCTTCAACCGTTATGAAAAAGCAGTCGGCTCCGCTTGGTTATAGTGAACAATAATTTGATAACTTTTATCCATATTCATTTCATGTATACATGAGCGCCATTTCAATCGATGTTTGCTATAATGGAATGTTTTCCATAAAGGAACTATCATATTATTACTATAAATAGGCATTTTATACACATGCATCGATTTCCTTCATATAGAAAACCTCTTAAACTGCATTTTTCGCTAGCATGCATATTGTGTGAGTCACTAGTCACGTTGCCAGTTGCTAATATAAAATGGTGATGTATGAGTCATGGTATCGGTCGACAGTCCCGTGTAAATCTTTTCGACGAACTGGAATTTGTGATCTCAAAAAAGTTTGTGTAAAAGTGCAAAAAATTTAAAATGCTGGAATGGGGTCGCTTTCATACCATCAATGTTACCATTACCAGTGCAAAACATTTCCTATCGAACACTTTATTATTTCACCGACTTATCCTCCAAAACTAATTCAAATTGCTATTCATATGCTTTCATTGCGTTGTGAGCGGTTTCTCCACTGTTATTTGATTGTAATTTAGCATGAAAATGAAAAAAAAATAATAACCCTACTACTTAAGCCTACTTAAGCCTATGGGTATATTTTAGCAAGTTATTATTAGTAACTATTTGCACCACTGTCTCACAGCGCCCCTTTCCAATATACGTCACCTTTTTCTTCAAGAAATGATCCTCTCTGCTTTGTCAACTGACAATTTACATACCATATAGCCAACATCACACAAAGCCTTATCGCTCCAGAGAGAGTAAAAGCTATATTCATTTTCAATGCAGTTCATATTCATATCACTATCATTCATATCATATCAGTAATCACACAATCGTCCTATTTTCCTTAGCACAAACATGCCAGCTAAATAAAGTAGCGTAAAAATAGTTGAAGATGTAGCTATAAAGCTAATATAGAGTCCAATTTACACACTAAACAACAGCCAACAGTAGTTTAGACTTTAGAGAAGGCAGTACAATAGCTGCCATAATAATGCTTTCCTTATGGACGTTACACATAAATATTCCTACAATTAATAATAAATGATGTTGTTTTGTAGATTACAGAAAACACAATAAAAATATGGTACATGCTAATTAGCAATAGCTCAAGTGTTGTGGCATCTTTGGAGGTTTAAATGATAGCGTAAAAATAGTTGAAGATGTAGCTATAAAGCTAATATAGAGTCCAATTTACACACTAAACAACAGCCAACAGTAGTTTATAGACTCTAAACTTTAGAGAAGTCGGTACTAAAGCTGCCATCATAATGCATTCCTTATGGACGTTACCCATAAATATTCCTACAATTAATAATAAATGATGTTGCTGTTTTGTACTTTACAGAAAACACAATAAAAATATGGTACATGCTAATTAGCAATAGCTCAAGTGTTGTGGCATCTTTGGAGGTTTAAATGAGCATTTTTCTGATAAAAAAGTAATGTTATCTGCTGCGCTGTGTTTAAAGTGCAACCCGGCATAACTAAAACTACTTATACAAAGGCAGTTTGGTGATGACAGTTTGTAAACAGTAGAAATTCTTTAATTACTGGATCTTAAATTAAATGTAGTTTGCATGTGGCTCTACATATGAACAAAAACGGAACAACGTGTATTATGCAATGCAGTTTCATTGCCCGCGTAGTTTTACGTATGATGTAAGGATAAGTTGAACAGTAGATGAAAGAGGATGTGGGTGGTCCTTAAATTGTTAAGCATGGTGCTTGTGATGTGACTCGACTGGTGTTGTTAGCCGCTCCGCACTCTAGCCAATGTAATCGCCAGCAACAGTAAACTTTAAAGGATTTAATTGATTTGAGTGGTAAAAAGTTTTGTCATTTCACTTAAAGTTTCTTTAAGGGGAGGAGATTTACTTTTTAATCAGTATTACTACCATTCATGACGCTACACAGGTAAATACACACACAAAAATAAATTGTTTTAAATGTAATTTATATATTTTTGATGGTTTTGAAGGGGTATGGTCATTCCGGAATGTACAAATGGTTTATTCTATTTCGTTGGTTTGTATTTTCAGAGAACTCACGGATTGCTTGGACTAAAAATTCCTTTTTGCGGTTTGTAGTGATACATAAATCAATTTTATGGAGCTATTTAAAATAAAACTGGAAAAATCCGAAGGTACAGTCATCATGGCAAATGAAGGGAATTCTGGTAGTAACCGTAATTTTGGTACGGCGGAGAACCAAAATCAAAGTGACACTCCACACCACCATGCCACCGATAAACGACGCCAGAGTGTTCGGGTACCACCACCACCTCCGCGAATTTCAGACACTATGGCCAACGGAGTAAGAAATTCCGAACACAAATCTAACCTTAATCATCATTCATTCGCTGCTGCAGTGTCTGCAAATTTAAAATCTCTAAATAAAAATGTTCCTATGTCACCATCATTACCACCACCACCGAAATCATCATCATTATCCATGTCCATCAAACAGAAAGAACCGACGACTCAAACATCAACCCCACCACCTCGTGGTTTACAATCCGGGTCATCGTCTCCATATTCCCCGTTCGACAACGAGGAAGACGATCATCAAGACAAAGACAAGGGCGTTGAAAAATTGACCAACTCATCCACAACCCCGAAGCAAAGTGCCAAAGAAGTAATCGAACTGTTTTCGACCGCTTTCAAGTCACGAGAAGATTCGTTAGCCAGTTATAAGATGAAATTCCACAATCTGCGCAAACTGTATGACACAAAAAAGGCGGAGTTATCGGTGGTACAGGAACATGTGAAGGAATTAAGAAAGAAGGTAGAAATTCTAACCCAGGAAAAGTCTACGGTGGCACATTCTAATGCTAAAGAAAAGCAACATCTCGAAGATCAAGTAAAGTCATTGGAGATGGAAATCAAGGAGATAAGAGAGGAGAAGGATGTACACGCGTCAGGTTTATCATCAAGACTAGAATACACAAAAATTGCCTTGGATGGGCAAAAGATTCTATACGATATGCAGACCTCAAAGCTAGCGCAATGTGAAAATGAAGTATCCCAGTTAAAACAGGTGAAAGCGTCTCAAGAGACAGTGATTGAAAATATGACGGAAAGAATTAAATGTCTTGAAAACGCTCTGAAGCAAGATGTCGATGATAAGAATATGATGGTTGCATCCTTCAACACGTATATGCAAAAATCTCAGAATAGAATTACAGAATTATTTGAGGATAAGCCTTTTACCATCGCTGGCAAGAAGGAAGGTCAATTATCCCTTTCTATATGTCGGACTATTCATCAACAAGATTTGGGTTCTCCACGGACAAAGGAAAGCTATGAAACCGTGGTACGTTTCAAATGAATTTTGAAAATTATTTTCATAATTTTGATGCAAAGATGCTTGCTAATTAATATATGCAAAACTTGGTGCTTATGTCATATAGTATACATTATATAAATTACTTTTTTCTCTTTGTTTTATAACTAGGCTATTGCTCAACAAAGCAACAATGGTTTAGCAAATGTGAACAACAGTATTTCAACAGCTACAGCTACGGGGGCCGTTGAAATCAAGACAGAGATTGTATCGCCAGGGGAAAATGAAAGAAATGGTTTTGGTGAAGGAATGAAAAGGAAGGATCCGGTAGAAGATGATGATGATTCTGATAGCAGTGACAGCGTCATTGTGATTTCTCATTATTCCAAATTCTCACCTCGAGCTGAAGGCCAGTGTAGCAAGAAGCAGAGGTTTGAGTAAGATTAAGCACCTTGGACTTAACAGTTAGTAAGATGAATTGTAATAATTATATTTACGTAATACGTATCAGTTTTGTTCATACTTCTTTTATTTTTGATAAACATAATTCTAATTTTCATTGTTATTCATACGACTTAGTTGTTTATTGTCTATTTGTCGTCAAAATAGAAACGTATATACATTAAGTGAAATAAAGACAAGTGTAGATTGTAAATTTACCCAGTAATCCAAGTGTCATATTAATTTTTCATCTTTATATATCCAAAGCTGGGCATAATTTATGTAGATACTATAAATTGTTCACAACAAATTATAAAGAAAAAAGTAAAAGTTAAGATTTTAAGGGCAAGAGATCATATAACTTTTAATGACCATACTTCTGTAGTTTTTTTTAATACTAGACCATAAAATAAGGAAGCTAGAAAGTATTTGAGTTCAGGACGGCAATAAACATGCACGCACATTGTTGGTATTTTGCTGCAATGAAAAAGGGCACGTAGATAATAATATATTACATGAGTATGATGTCGCTTTTTCTTGAATTTCTTGCCCTTTTTGGAACACCAATCCAAATCCAAACGAGACACGATGTTCTTAGGTATATTATTATATTTGTTTTGAACCAGAGGTGAAGGAGAGGTTTCGAGTAATAAATATAACACGGTAATAATAATAAAACATAGTTTAGTTCCAAATTGATGCTAAAACACATGCAAATTATACACACTCACGCACGTATTTAAGATAATTTTATTCAATAATGTAAATCATCAAGCATTCGTATAAAATCGTATTTCCTATTGGCCAAAAATATTAAAATGCATGTTGTATATTTTAATAAAGTTTTTTATTTTATGAAACTACACTTTCAAACTGAACATTTTTATAACGACATACAAAAAACATTCATATCTTCAAGTAAGTTTATTGGTCAAATCTTTTTACCAGTGATATTATAACCATAAATATGATTATAGCCCATGCGGATTTCTATCCAAAATCTTTTGATTTCATAGTCCAGAAAGGTATGTATACTGCTTCTGCAGTAGTGCGAGATCCAGGTAGTGTCATTCTTTCAATGCCCCATATAACAATTTGAACATAGTCAAAACAGATACATAGATCTTGTCCCACGTACAATTTTCGTCTGGACTAATGTGCATTCATTTACATAATTAATACAGAGATGCTAAATGTGAATGTATTTTTAAGTTGACTTTCATATCAGATTTAATAATGCTATAATATGCCCGTACACTACATTCTACATACCGATAAGATAACTTCTTTTTCTGTATTCTCCACTGCAATTGTCAGTTGTAAAAAACCTTTCTGACCTTCACGGTTTTTCTTCTTTCTATAAATTGCACAGTTAAAGCTCACCTAAAATCACAATCAGTTTTAGAGGATTACAAACTATAATTTTTTCCTTTAATATGTCACACCGACCGAGAAGAAGGTATAGCCGATTCAACAGCGATCGTGCGTTGGATAGGTCACGTAATTACACCGACAATTTTAACGGTGGGCAATCTAACAATAATACTCGAGACAGATCGTTGAACAATTCATCCTCATCACCATCATTACATGGTTCACCACCAAATGAAAGCGAAATGCAGGACATGTTCAATCCCAGGAATATTTACCAATGGATTCAATCGGAACAGGAAAAGTATCAATGTTTAAAGCAAAATAATGAACATCTTATAGAAGAGTTGCAAATGGAAAAACAAGAGAAAGAAAGTCTAAATATGGAAAATGAAAGAATCCGTCAGGAGTTATACGAGTCGGACCAAGAGCACCATGCTAAATGCAGTAAACTTCGTGCGGAATGTGATAGGATGGAAGCACAGTTAAAACAAGACGGGAAAAGGTTAAGAGCTCAGCTACAAGAGAAAGATGCCAAGAATAAGAAACTTCACGGTTTAATTAAACAATTAAATGCAAGCAAAGCATCCCTTACTAAAGGCGAACATGAGTTTCTTGCACGTGAAAGAAATGTTAGAGGGGAGCTGGGTGAGATGAAAGCAAAGTTAACAAAGCAAAAGAGTGAAAATGAGGATCTAAACTTGAAGTTGTCTATGAAAAGTGCTGAAGTTGAAAAATTGCAAGAGGAGTGTAGAAAGCTGAAAGGAACAGTTAAAGAAATATCACAGTTTGTAAATCAAGACTTTATTGAAGGGAATATTAAAATGCTTGCAATGTGGAATGATCATCAAATAAAAGCAAAAAATGCATTGAAATCTTTCATGGAAATCGGTGGTATAACTGATGGCAGTAATCATATTGGTGAGGTGCGTGAGGGAACCGAAGAAAATTCTTCCAGTTTGACGGCTGTGGATGTACTCGCTGACCAAAGAAGTAACAGTGACATGACTTATTATGAAGATGATACGGTCGTTACAAATCATACCGGTGATATTGGTTTTGGTGGTGGCTATATCAATATGGACTTTACTGCTGGGACGGGACGGGATGGTAAATTAAATAGTTTTGGAAGCATTATCAGAGCAAACGAAGGAGGTAAGGTAAAAAAGATGAAATTAGTATACCCTATCATATTAAGAAACGTATTTAGTAACCAAATGTATGTTTAAATAGTAGTGCTACGTGTCTTTGCAAAAATATTTGACAAGAATATTTTTTTCCTAGAATATTTTTCCTTTAGAATGAAGAAAATGGCCAAACATCGCCACTCGAATTCGGAAGGGCTACCGTTAAAATGGAGTATTGTCACGATCAATACCCTTCAGAGAATTTACAACAAGGAGAATTCAGCGGTGATTTTTTGCATTCATTCGGCAATTAATTTTCATTTGTAATATGTAATATCAATAATGTATATAATTAAACATGTTGTTTTCTCCTGCTTGTGTTTCACCTATTTGCATTGTCCTTTAAAGATTTGTATGACATTTATCTTTGTATTTTACAACATCAAAAGGCACTAAATACAACAAGTGACTAAGCTTAATAATGTAAATAATAATTTAGAAATAATAGATAATTAATATCACAAATTAAATAATTTCATATTAGAGATTCTCTCGACAATAAGAATCATAATAAATACATACATCAATGCTTTGCATCATGTCATCAGTATGTAGCAAAACTTTTAATTGACGCAATATACCGATCGACTCAGTACAAAATACAACAGTCATCTTGTTCACTGACGTGGTTTTGGTCTCCATTTTGCGAAATTAGGTATGCATACATAGGTAGCAGTGCATTATTTTTAAGTCTCATATATGCACAACTACACTGTACTGTCTACTGCAATACTGCATGATCTAACACTGATCTCTTAACTTTGTATGTACAACCTGGTAAGTTCGACTTTTTCTTTGTCCACTAATGACTAACGTAACGTAACGTGTTCCATTTTGAACTTCTTCACGTCATCCCCATCTTGGTATGATCTCTGGCATAACAGCAACGCGATCATGACAATTTTTAACTTTTGCTATCATCTATAGTTTTTACACTGCACTGTAATCATAGACCAAGACAGCCTTACATACATATTATGTGAATGGCAAATAAATATCGTTTTTGATTGAACTCGTCTGTATTAATACGTTGGGCGCTATAAATATTGTTCACTCATGTATGTACCTTAATTTAATGTCCTAAAACGCATGATTTATTAATACATATTATAAAATGCAAGGTTAACAATTGAGGCCAAAGAGCTTATATTATAGTATCTCTGATCTTGACCGCCCCCTGCTCCCCGGGGGATGTTGAGTCCGAATCCTTAGTTTCAACCAGCCCATTATGTATTTAAAATGTTTATGCTTATAGCTCGTTTCCACTGCTTCCTCCATGGGACTGAAAATTGCATGAAAAGCGTGCCTTCCCAGCAAGTTTAGCCAGTCACTGGATGGACAGGCAGTTGATGCATTAATAGGTAATCATAATCATACTTACATCTTACGAAGAGAAAATGTCACTTAACGTGTTGGGCATGTATTTAATAATTATACATTGACACTACGTTTCTCTTCAATATCTTGTGGCTTAAAACAAATAAAATATAGATGAAGAAGCTAGAAATGAAGTAGGTATATTACCTAACTGTGCTTTGACATACGAAAACGAATTTACCGAGGAAAACTGCCAATCGCATAGAAAAAGCAGCAGAGGTTTCTGTTGG
>JAHZMV010002013.1:0-10588 GCA_027743765.1 Coecobrya sp. COE2
GTTGGATTTGCTACAGTTCATTAAATTATATATGACTTTTTGCCCATTGTCGGTGTTGGACTTTTTGAATTCAGAATTGGCTTTCGTGAACAGTTTGCAAAAGGAGTACCTAATTTGACAAACTAGATGAATAGGAATAATGGAACTTTGTGTGTGAAGTGAGTTCAAATGTAAGGAGCAGTGGTGCATTGAAAGAAGCTATACATGTAATAGGTATAATATGTCATTAGAATTATTCGCATGGTTTGAGTTTTATCTGGATATTTGCAGTTTGTAGCAACTTGTTCAAGCAATACATTGGAATTGGCTACAAAGGAGAAATGGAACTGTATGAAAATTGAGTACATAATATTGTGCCAGTAATTCTTGGAGCATGTCTGCGTAACATCTTTTATATTAAATTTCATCCCATATTTCCAGGAAGAATGCTCTTCTATACGGCGTATTAAAGGTGTGTGTAGTTCAACGCATCTTGTTTGTGATGTGATATACTTTTTTATAGCTGAAACGGGAAACTGCTAGATCAACAAAGACTTATTTTACACCAAATTCATAGAATGCATAATGTAGTGCACCAAATTGGTTGTGTACCACTTTTCTGACTTGGGTATCCAAAATTTATCGTTTTCATAGACAAGTGGGTAAAGTGAATTTGTCACTTTTACTTTGACGGATTTTGACTTAAGTGCACGTAATGCACCTGTGGAAATGTGGATACAACGGACTATGTACTCCTCTATCTAATCATTCTGTGCTACAACAATTATGTGCAAATTTCAAGATACGTTCAGTCATTTTTAAAATTGTAAAAATGAATAGTTAAGTCATGCCATACTTTATTTCTTATGAAATCATGGAGTTAACAAGTGGAGGCTATTAATAATTAATACAATATGAATACGTACATCCAACAATAATCGTTCAACGTCGCGCCTCACGTGTGTGATACAGTGTATTGAAATTGAAAATTATAGAAAATCATGGGGATAACTGATGACTGGAGACATTAGTGACGCCTTCTTTGTCATGATGAACAATTAATTTGTCTGAAATTGATAAAGAATGTATATTATGTGCAATCCATAAGCGTTACAACACACAATTCTGGAATGTGCGAGTGTGAAAACGAAACGTGAACGCGATTAGTGATTATGAAAACATAGGCATTAGTGATGACGCTCGTAAAGATTGAAGGGAAGTGATAATCTTGTTGAATTTAAAACAAAATCAAGATAATCGCCATATGTCAATATAATCGCAGGGTTGGTGACATGTCACTTTAGTAAAAAAACACCGTTTTTATCGTGCGTATACCTGTATAAGCATATAATTTCCAGATTGTTATATAAGTACTATTAATGTTCACTCACACGAACATTAAGCATATATTGTACATTTTTATTATCGCATCAAATAGTAAAGATATATTGCGAAAATGTTTGAAAGAATTGGCTGGTGAGATGAGTGGGCACGTTACCCACACAGTTATGAAGGTGACATATTTTGGCAGAATTTGCCAACAACTTTGTTACACGCTGAATCCCATCTGAAGCTTAATCCTCCTCTCCACTAATTGTCCCTCAGCAAGATCATTGACGAAAATAATGCTGTATAAAAATAAAAATTAGCAAGCAGCGGGGACTACAGGTTTTTTTTCTACTTTTTCTACTTACTAACAACATACGTCACTTTTTGAGTGGCGCAAAATAAATTGAAGACACACGCAACGCAAACACATGAAAATTAGCGATAAAAATGGAGCGTCTGAGCGTGGACAACATTTCCTTTCTTACAAGAAATTCTATGAGTCTGTCACCAAAGAGAGCTAGTCAAGTTTCCTTACTGGCTGAAGCTCAATCAGACTCGGTACACCATTTGGATGACAGAAACTGGTCCTGGGCATATCTTCGGGTATGATTTTTTTCCTTTTTAAATAAACGATGACGATGTGCCTAATCCAGCTTTACATATAAAATTAATGGCATATCATATAATATATTATTGTACATAAGTAGGCAATCCAAGTAACATACAGAGCGCTTTTAAAAATATATGCCTTTTGGGGAACATTTTGGAGTTTGGAAGCTTATGCCATTTATGATTTTTTTGCAGAATCGTTTTCGTATTGACGACCTGGATGAACTCTACGAACGCTATTATCTTCGAATTCAAAACTCATACTTTAACGTTTATCTTGTAATGCAAGTAATTCTTAGTTTCGTGTATATACTCATTTTGTTATACTTTTCGTTTGCTCATGACGATGTAATAGAACGTGAAGGCTTAAACTGTGATGAAGACAGTAATAATACGAGGCATGAACGATGCGATGGAGTAAGCGAATATATCATAATATTGTTATTTATTAAAAATTCGCAGAAAAAGTTCTGTTTATAGTATATGCTTATGTCTATGTGTTTTAATGGCTGTTTTGCCTGTTGCTTTGCTTTTTTTATAGGCACCAGCCGTACTTCAGTCACTTCCGGAGATGACAACTCATGCAATTGTGTTGGTAGCCTGCGCCATAATCTACATGCTAGTTTCAGATGAAAAGCTATTCAAGCAAGAGCCGCACGGCCGGAAGATACAAATAGCTCTTTCAGTAGTTACATGTTTTTCAGTATTACTTCCCGACATAGGATTAAGTTTATATTACTATTTTCAAATCGAGGAGATCCGAACACCTTTAGCGTTCCCGACCATTATATTGATCTACTTTTTCCTGCCACTTCCAAAAAAGTATCATTCTGTAATGCTCGGACTCTTTGTCAGTACTGTACATTTACTCACGTCTGGTCTGATGCATCAATTTGGCGGAGAATATGACACTGACGATAACGGCACAGTGAGGAGAGTATGTCAGATTCAGATTAAATACTTGTTTTGAACAGTTTTACGTTACATCCTTTCCACTTTCCACATTATGAACCCCCAAATATAAATAACATATTATTAACATTCACTTGAATTCGCAACAGGTGTTTGCCGAGATGGTCTATTATCTATGTGGCAATGCCGTCGGTTTGTACTCTCAATTGATGAACGAAGTCACAATAAGAAGGGCCTTTTTAGATAGAAGAGGCTACATTAAAAGTACAATTAAGAAGAACTATGAAAAAGAGCAAGAGGTAATCAAATACGTGTTGTTTATACCATTTACCTTTTATTGTTCTTAGAACTAGAACTACCCTAAAACTTTATGGCTATGAGAATTGAGAAGACTGCAAGTATTTATGAAAGCCATTTAGCTGATTAATGGGTATGAATGTCAGATCGATAGAATCGAAATAAAAAGATCATCAAGTCATTTTAATGCCGTGCCATGCAAGTTTTCTCACGTTGCCCCAACGCAATGTACTGATACGAAAGTAATTAAAATTCCAGGAACTACTGCTATCGAGCATTCTCCCCGATCATATCTCCAATTTGGTCAAGGAGGAATTGCGGAATGCAATCAGGGAATATGGTGAAGAATGTGCTTCTCAAAATAACTCCAGAAAGCGTTCCAACGGTTCGGACAGAAGCTCTCTCAGTCGCAGCACGGTCGAAGGCGACAGGGGTCCACAAAGTCATGGAGTCATGCACAAAAAGCCGTTTAGGTTTGTAAACAAGTGGCTATAATAATATGATGTGCTTGTTAGAATATGTGTACCGTTTTGTAGCATAATTATGTTGGTTGATATCGAATGTTGTGTAAGGATGTACATGAAAATAAGTCAGTTACCTCCACCAACATCCCTTCCAAGCAGTTAACATGAAGTCTGCAAGCTTGAATTTGTTATTGTAATTATTTATAATTTGTTTGTTCCCAGATTCTACTATTCTTCCTTGTTTACATATTTTGAACCAACGTGAGAAATATTTAGGTATACATAAAAACGCCATCCATTCAATCCAAAACATGCATTTACTAGTAACTAGTCAATATGTAGGAATGCAAAGTAATGAATTCGAGGGAAACCGTTAACACAAATCATTACAAAGCACATTCTATGTCAACAATCAACAATCGTTACTGTACACATTATTATAAGCCGCCGTACAATGTTGATGATGTAACAGATATTTATGGAATGCTTTTACAGTGATTTGTTCGTGGAAAAGCATGAGAATGTAAGTATTCTTTTCGCGGATATTGTCAATTTTACACCGTTAACAGTCAAGCTGAAAGCAGATGAACTTGTTGAAGCACTAAACGAACTGTTTGGAAGATTTGATGCAGCTGCCACGGTACAAATTTTTTTTCAAAATTAAAATTACATGCGAAATTTCATGGTGCATTATGTTGTTTGCATTCTCATATCTCAAGTTCAAGATACCAAAGTTTTCTGTTTATGCTAACGGCTAGCACATCATCTCTTTATTTGTTTCTCCACACACGAACGACCTACACTCGTGGAGTTTGTTTAATATTGCATAAATGACTACATTACTTGCTTACCTATGCCTCTATAATAAAGTTATTGAGTCGTTACTCATCATTAACAAACAAATAATGAAGAGATGCTATCTGTAGTGAAGTAAAATTAGTACATATTTATTTAAAGGTTATTACGTAAACCTGGAACTGTTGGCTGCTTTTGCTTTTGAATATTCATGGGTTTGCAATTTTGGCAATGCATGTTGATCGTTTTCATGCGAGTGATAACTTACTTGTTTCCTTGAATTTATTTTAGCGACATAACTGTGTTCGTTAACCAAAATGGGAGAGTGCAATGAACTGACTAATGTTGGTGATTGGTTTTTATGAAATTAGTAGATAGTTAAATGAAAAACATAAATTTTTGTTTCAGGGCTACGCTTGCTCTCAAAGTCGCCCTCGACATGAGAATTGGTATTCACTCTGGAAGCATTTTGAGTGGATTGCTTGGAATTTATAAGTGGCAATTCGACATTTGGTCAAAGGATGTGACAATCGCTAATCACATGGAACAATCCGGTCATCCAGGGTAAATTTTTAAAATTGCATAGCAAAATATTGAGTAACAAAAAAGATGCCAAAAAAAGCTTGCAATTTCGTGATGTCAGTTGAATTTGCATGTGTTCTGCCAATGCAAAAGAAAATCTTGGCCCGTGCGTCCTTGTGAATGTGAATACGCTTTCCCATAGCCAACTTTTTGTGTTTAATGAATTCAACAGCATTCCTATCCGAATTCACCTTTATGTCTGGTATTTTGCAAAGTCAATATTGATGTACGTACACTATGTATACTTTAGTATTGTATCTTGTAAAATAAATGCGTTCTCATTCTAACATCTTGCAACAATGAGATATCAGCTAGACGAAGCCAAGCAAACCAGTTCCGTTCTAAATAGATGCAAAATACTGGACTTGCGTTGTAACTTTCCATGCTTGACGAAACTGACACCTTATTTGGCAAGGATTTATTAATATGTACGAGTCATATCTAAATTAGAGGAATGTACATATTTAGAAAATTATATTTTCTTTGATATGACATGCTTAAATTCTTAACGTTAAACAACAATTTGGAAAAATGAATTGTGACATAATGAAATGCGAAAAAATCTGTTTAAGTCATAGAATAATAATATTACTCTAAGGTTTAAGTCATTTTGTCGATGTTTCTGCTGCGTATAAGCCATAATTTACATCGCGTACTGCTTTTATGTTAGGATTAGGATGTTTCATTAAAAAGTACAAATTTTGTCATATCTCATGTATATGAAGATTGGTCCATATCACCAAACAAACAAAGGAGTTCTTGGGATCGGAATTTACTAATTGTTGTAAGCCAGCCAATGGGAAGCAAAAAGACAAATATTTGGAGGAGAACAATGTTGAAACATTCATCATTTCTCATGTATTTATATGAAGATTGGTCCATATCACCAAACAAACAAAGGAGTTCTTGGGATCGGAATTTACTAATTGTTGTAAGCCAGCCAATGGGAAGCAAAAAGACAAATATTTGGAGGAGAATAATGTTGAAACATTCTTTCTTGCCCCACCCAAGGCAGCAAAATCTTCAGTTTCCAGCCCCACACATTCCTCCCATCCATCAGAGATGGTAAGTGGAAAAACAAATTGTCTTGGTGTACGTATACACAGCAGATAATGAATATAACCGTAATGACATTATCTAAACGAATTGACATTCTTTGTACTTATGACTTATGATAAGATACTAATTGACACCCTAAACACCCTTGTCAGTTATATGTAATACATAACATTGACCATGCAAAAAATAAACTTGTTGTGTTGTAATTGACTAATATGTTATGTACATCCACTGACAATGACAGTGAGCAAGAAATGTGGCGACTTTGACGTTTCATGTTAACAATCAATAAATCATTTTCACAGAAGTAGAGATGCTAATTATAGATAATCAATCGAGGCTCAATAATAGATTTTTATTTTTAACAGAATGATTCTCATGAGGAGGAAGATGAAGATATTTTGCATGATTTAGCTTCACCCACGCCAAAGTCAACAACGTACTACAGCAAAGTCAACTACAACAATGGATCCGCTATTACACCACGGCGAAATAATAGCATTATCGCTGCGGGCATTGTCAACAAGCTTGGGGTTAGAGACAATTAAAGATTTGAGTTTGAACTTTGAACGAACAAATAACTAATGATGACATGATTGTTTAAACTAACCTCATGCGTAGATTGTTTTGTCTACACAGTCTGAAACAGTTTGAGTTGATTTTCAACCTAAAATTTTAAAACCATGTTTTTCCTGACTTCTAGAAAAAGCAAGCACGTAGTAGTTTCGTTGCAGGATCCAGTGACATTATTAAATATCGCGAAATGATGGGACAAGTTAATGAAACTATGAAGCAAGCAATAGATGAAATGCCGATTCGAAAATTAGAGTAAGAAACATACAAAATTAAGTTTGCATGCATAATTTTGAAAATTGAACAGTTATATATAATATGCATTAATGGTACATCTTGTCATTTTCATTACTTTCCGCAGTGTCTATTGTCGTGGAAGGAAGACGGAACATGAGCACAAAAACAGTATTAACATTCACGTCAATCCCATTCTAATGAATTTCGATGAACTCAAGTCTGAAATTCATTATCAGACTCAACCCGATCCTCTGTTCAAATATTATGTTGGCTGCGCTCTCTTTGTATTAATGAGCATTGCAGTACTCCAAATTATAGCAGTTCCTGAGTAAGTGAACATATCGTTGCGTTGCCAGAAATGAATCTGAAAATTTTACTTACAAAATATTTACTGGCACATTTTCTTCTTATGATTTGTGCGCATAGTAAATATCATGAATCAGAATACGCCAAAACTTTCTCCGTCCTCTGTGGAACATAGTACATTAATGTAAATTAATGCATCGTGTTTTATTTCAGGATCAACAGGCAACATTCCGTCTTATGGTTCATACTTGCTATTGGTTGCACATTTTTGGTCATTCTTATCCCATTTGTTTGGGTGGGTTATCTTTGGACGCATATCAAGGATCCCCATCGGGAACTGGACGTTATTCCACTGCCCCAAAATAAACTGGTTCGTATCTTTTTTCATTCCTCTAATCGGATCACTGGAAGCTTTGTAAGGCGAACAATTCTGTACTGCTGTATTGCCGTTCTGATAGCATTTTTTGCTATTGTTGATGTGGTAAGTGAGCTTTCTACAAAAATAATATGCAGTTACATAACAAGAAAACGATCTGCAGGCTTACCTAACAATATCTCATTATGCCCCTAAGTTTTATTTTTTGGAGAAAAGCTTTACAAGTTGAGTCGTGTACTTTACTTAAAACACTACATAATGTCAATTCTATATTTAAAACTGTTTCAGATTGAATGTGAATGTAGCGACGGCGGTAAAGACGATTGCAAAGCACCCTGGGTTAGTTTTACTCACATTCATTTCAACAACAAAATTTTTACTTTTACCGTATGAAAATTTTAAGATTTTTCTTTTCTTTTGAAATATGAAATCTTCCCTTGTGATATAGTATTACACGTACAGTTGTGCACTGGCCATTCTTATGACGTACACGTTCTTTCGAATTCATTTCCTGCTAAAACTGTTTATTTGCCTGATCGCATTGGTCGGCTACAGTATAACCATCTCAGTCATTAAGAAATGTCTATTTCAAGTAAGTTGATATATTACTAAATGATTTTCAATCAGATTAGATGCCATTACAGAATAACCGGATATCATATTATAATCTTCACAAATTGTATTTCCAGCAACATCATGGCGGAAGTCCTGGCTTACGCGCTGTAGGTTATGAAGACTTCTCACACATCATATATCTCGCGGGGATAGCTGCAATGCTTCATATTATGGACAGACAGGTATTTTACAACTCTTTCTCTTGAAACACGCTTTGATTTGAAGTATTTGTAATGACGCACTGAAAAATGTATTCATACTGGCTATTAAACATTAGATGGAATATATTAATCGACTGGACTTCATATGGAAAAAGAGACTCACAGAAGAACACAAAGAAGCTTCCTTGGCACATGCTGTGAATACCGTTTTGATTCACAATATACTCCCCACACAAATAGGTAAGCTTGAAAAAATATTTGTTCAGAATATTAGTTAAATGCTTTCTACAAATCTTGTACAAAAACTGAAATATTCGTTCCCCCAACAGCAAAGATATATTTGGACCCTTACCGAAGTAGTCAAAGTCATGCAAGAACGTACCAAAACGTCTCCGTAATGTTTGCGTCTATTCCACTATTCATGGATTATTTTACAGATGAAGATCTCAGTAAAAAAGGTCTACGAGGGTTACAAGTTCTCAACCAAATTATCACAGAATTTGACAAGGTAAGTTATAACATGGTCTTTCTCTTTCAGCGAACAAATTATTATTGAACAAATTCAGCGAACAGAAATTATTTGTTCTTTTCATATAAATGTTACATTGCTAGGCCCTATTTAACCATACTGATGTGGAGAAAATAAAAGTTATTGGAAGCACGTACATGGCGGCATGTGGTCTTGAAGTTCAAGATACGGGTAGATTATCTGCTACTTCAATGGTACCTATGGACAGCGAGTAAGTAGCATTGATTTCAGCAACGTGAATATCAATTTCAAAATTATTGGTTTTGGGGGAACACTTAATTATCGGTGTAAAACGATAGGTATAGCGGAACTCCGTGGAGGGATCACGATAGACACAGTAGCGAACAAAATGAAAAGAAAAGGCAGCAGACATTGTACACTCTTGTCAAGTTTGCATCCGACATGATGGTGAGATTGAAAAACATAAATGTAGACAAAGGACTAGATTTCCACTTAAGAGTGGGTAAGGCGCTTAATTTTATGGACCAATACTTCAATTTTATCACACCTAAAATTTCAATCAAATTATGTACGAAAATTCATATATGACTTCTGGTTTATCGAACGATAGGTGTTGACACAGGCCAGGTAGTAGCCGGTGTAATAGGATCCCAAAAACCTCTGTAAGTCCAAATCTAATCTCATGTTTAACTATTAATTTACTATTTGCAAATCAGAGTACCAAACGAATTTCCTTCCTTAAATTACAGATACGATATCTGGGGCGATACTGTAAATCTTGCGTCCAGAATGGACTCGCACGGGACTCCAGATAAAATTCAGGTAAGGCATGCTCGTAAAATGACTTCAAAATTATGAATCCTACAACGTTGCCACTCTTTATGATATTAAAGTATCAATTGGTCATGATTTTTCTTTTTTTGAATCTAGGTTTCTCGTAATTGTGCCAATTTATTAAGACTAACTCAGGTCAGATGTGAAGAGCGTGAATGCATTTTCATAAAAGGAAAAGGCAAGATGACTACCTACTACGTCGTGACAGACGAAGAGTTCAATATCATGTACCATAATGATAACCATTATGAAACCCATAATGATAGTCATAATGAAACCCATAATGAAAATCATTATGAAACAGTTGAGTCTGAACATAGTACAGATCTGTGATTTCATTTTATTTTAATAAATATATAGCTGATAGTAGATGAAAAACTCTACAGTTAAAAATAGGTAATAGAAAATGTGCTTATCGTCCTACACCACTTCTTAGTTTCCCAAATCCAAGCAACTATTCATCGTCATCGTCGTCAGTTTCATCTTCTGATTCCTCGGACGCTGTTTCTAACCATTCAATGAATTTTTCCACCTAACATACAAGATAAATTCATTAGATCAGTAACTAGTGCAGATAAGATAGAAACAAACATGAGATTAGTGTTGCTTATTCATACCGTTTTTCTTAGCTCTGTTGCACCTTTGTAGGCGGAAGGAGTTTTGTGCCAATCGAGGATCATTTCTTGTGAAAGAATATCAATATCATAATAGTAATGGAGAACTTTCATTAGGATGGGGATAAAATAAGTGTTATCCAGGGCATGCTCCTATAAAATCAATACATAAGGTAAGATATTTTATACACATTATGACTCCCTGAGATCGTAACTTCCATTTATACAAAGAAAACAACTTTGTGGTAAATTATATGTGGGTAAGCTAAGTCACCTCTAATGCCTGAAGGACAGCCTTCTGTGCCTTTTCGGATTTAACATATTGCGGCATAAGTTTCTTAAACCTCGACATAACT
>JAHZMV010002014.1:0-13681 GCA_027743765.1 Coecobrya sp. COE2
AACAAAAGGGAAAGTAATACAGTGTGTCCTTTTGCCAGAATAAAGCTTCCCTTTCCATCACGCACATCATCACATCGCGCCAACTTTCTCTTTGAGCTAGATGATGTGCTTTCACAACAAGCTCCCAGGCATCATCATCACATCACATGATTACTTGAATGAAATGTTTGAAAGGAGAAGGAAGGAGAGAAGGTGAATATCATGTGGCGTGGTGTTGTTGTGGTGACTCTATTTGAAGCTCTATGGTTATAAGGAGACTACCCACAGGCGCTACATCAAAATGCACTTTCACCACATATTCTCTTGGAGGCTTATCATATGATATAGATATTATCTTGACGTTGATGATTGTGATCATCATACTGGCTCCGAAAGGAAATAAAGGAATCTCTTGAAATGACATACTTATTAAAAAATAGCTCCTTTATCCTTACATCAGCCCAAAACATACGCAGTTAAATACGATTATGTGATTATTATAAGAGGAAAACGAAGAGAAAGGGATTCTATTTCATCATTTTTTTTTCATTAAACCTGTCGTTATATTTATAAGAAAATGCATGTTTCTGGTGACGTTTATGTGTATGAGTGACATTATATGAAAATATGATGGGTCTGTTGACCTCGTTTTCTGATATATAGTCCAACACAATGTATGTAGTAATTATTTCTCACACGAGAATTGGAAAGTAAATGCCATGTATCCAGAAACTACTTACCTGTTTCAACATTAATGCACACAAAAGAAGAAAATCAGCAGTTTCGTTTTACTATTATTATTGAAGGGATACAGTGGTTTGTTATAGTGCAAACTGCATTGCAAAAAAAGAAAGCAGAATTAGCTGAAACAAGTTGCAAATATTTTATTACTTACTTTCTTACTTGTTACCACTTCTTCTACAGATGGATTGAAAGAAAGATGTTCATTTCACAATAAGTGTAATTCGTAAATAAGTGCATTAAGTAAACTGGGCTATTCTTTTGCCTCATTCAGCCTAGGTGAAAAGCTATTCAAATAGGTCATATAGAACTCCTATAATAGGATGACATCAGAACTGTACGTGAACTCTTCTAATACGGCAGACTTAATAATATACTGCTTTCTATCTCAAACGCAGAATTCACAAACATTTATAAAATATGCTTTTATAATTATCTTGAACAAAATATTATAATCAACTTATTCAGCAATACAACTGATAATCCATTTTTGTCAAAATATATTTCAATTATTTTACTTTGTTAAACATTGGCAAAAGTTTGGATGTAAATATATATTATGTGTGAATAATAAATAAATTTGTAGGGCAATTAAAGCATCACTATTCACCGGAATTATTTGAGATGAATAGGGCCTTGATCCCCTTGGTCACTTTAGCTTTCCTTATTTTCAATTTCCATGTGAGGTGAAATCTGCAGAAAGAGAAAATTGGAAATAACAAGAGACAATTTAGACATGATTAGGATTTGCGGATAAATTCTTTGTTCTCGTTACTGGTAGTACGGTTGATAGTCAAGTGTGTGGAAAGTAATCTTGTGTGTGGTTTGTTTAAAACCTGCGTATTTATAATCGCCCCTTCAAAGAACATATATTGGTTCTTAATGTCACTTTCCTTTCCTCTTGAAATTTGCCAAAGGTAATTCAAAAGTGGTATAGCTGTTCCTACGTGTTCCTGTAAATATTGTTCATATAGTTGAAGACTGTTCAAACCGTATGTATATAGTTTATATACCATTATGAATGTACCCTTGCTTGACGTCTGAATAACAAAGTTAATCAAAAATATTATAGAATCACTTCCATTTAAATTATTAGCTTACCACGCTGAATACTTGAATATCGTGGTAATTAATGTCCTCGCCATCAATTATATAATTCATGTTGTGAGTGCCTGAAGTTATCATTTTACTTTCTTTGATGTTGCAGCACTTTAGTTGAAATATTTGCAAACATTGCTGGTCGGTTGATTTTCTAAAATATTTGTTTGAAAGCTACTTAAAAACTCCGTCTATTCATTTTTCAATTCTCTGAAGATACTCATTCTGCTACCGCTTCATAAAGTGAAATATTGAAATATTTAGTTTATATTTGAACAGACACTTATTTCATTTTGCCGTATAATTCGTGCTGAAGTAGCAAACTTCTAATTTAACTAAAAGGTTTCAAGAGTAAAACTAACGCTGTATTAATTAAAGTATGCATGGTTAGCGTGAAGCTTTCAACATAGAACTCACTACACACACACACTTATACTTTCAATTAAATCAATTAATAATTTTTTCTTTTATTTAAATGCATACATACATACATACATATTTATTTACCATTTGGAGAAATTGGTTTTGGCTTTTGCTACGTAGTTGCACTACGTAGTTGTCCAGTGAACGCAGTTTCCGTTGATTTCATTCGATTGGAGCTCCAGACGCTCAGCAAGACATCATAATGTTCACCTGGAAAATTAAAACAAAATATAGCGAATAATACGAATAATATTTTAAATAATCAACAAATTTTGAAAATAGTTGTTTAATCCGTCGTGTCGTCAGGAAACAGTATTACTTTTGAACAGGAGAATAAATAAATAATTTGAATGAACGTCCGGTACAAGCTTTCACCATTTCCACGAATTTACTCTGCTAGCACGGAAATGTTATTAGGCATTGCAATGCTTTTAAACATATTATTACATTTTATATTACCCTAACTCATTATTCCAGTTCACTGAACTCGGTCGCAACACTTTTGAAATGTGCAGATTTTTTAATGTACGCCATTTCCATTTCCCGGAAACGCTCTACACAAGCATGAATGTTTAATGGTAAATGAAAGCGTTTTGATTAACATTAATAACATGACTATGACATTGGCTAGTGAAAAATTTAAACTACACTTTGCAATATGTGACTTATTACCAAAAGTTGGTAGATGGCGTAGTCGATCATATCTAAAATCATTAAATGTGACTAAGCGATTTCTTAATTTACTAATACATATAAGAAGGAAAGAGAACATTTTATCAGTATGCTTGATATAAATGTAAAGAAATAGAAGGCTATGATAAATTAGATTGATGAAGCCTTAAGAAATACATAAAACCATATTATGCATAGAAGTAGGTAGCTGAATTCTCAAATAAATGAATGGAACTCGTAAACGTAATTTTATTTTCGTATGGACCAGGTAATTACACATCTACAGTTCAAACAGGCAAGTTCTCTTTTCACAGCAAAAATTTGCATTTCTCCATTTCATTTGCTCTTAAAGCATAGACACCAGTGTTATACGACGTGGCATGCTTGTATTGTATTACATAAATAGTGGATAGTGGTATCATCAAATCAGGTCATTCTATCAAGCCATAAAACCGGCAGTTAACCTAACTAAAAAAGTTGGAATGGAAATGGGCAAACATAGCTGTGTAATTACAACAGATGAAGTTTTCTTATTACATACATGAAACATCTTTTCTCTCGTGTTCGGCGCGTCTATAAAATGTCAGCACTTGGCTACACAAATACAACGGTTGTACGAGAGCGAGATTCTAGTCAGACTGATAGCCCATTTTGCAGGAAATGAATGAATGGATAAAATCAGCAATTACCACCAGTGTATGTACACACCCAAACACGATGCTGCGAAATGTGTGTCTGCCTTTATGTGTCGCACAGAGTAAAGATTGGGAGATTAGAAGAGTGGAAAATTTCTCATATTTTTGTTAAACATCAGCGGATGCAGGACAGAAAGGATTTGCATTAGAAAATTATGAATTTTATACGCAATGTATTATTTTTTTCTTCAAGCCCTCTACCCTTGACATCATCATGTATATGAATTCAGAAATACGAAGCTACTTTGAAGCGAGGAAGGCTAAACAGGGATATTTTTACAATCTTCCATTGTTACTTTACTTTAACGTTTCCATTTGTTATTCAACGAATACTTGAAGTATGCAGTTTTGTTCTTTGTCAACTGAATTTACTTAGCATCAGTGTTAAACATTATATACGAATACAAATGTATCGGGGAGATTTCTACATGCTTCCACCATATCATTTGGCTTCACTTCCCACTCCTTAAATTTACATCCAGCGGCATTACAGACGCAGACTAATGAAGATCAAAGTCTAGGAAGTCATATTAAACTTTCATTAAACCGGGGTTAGGATAAGAGAAAGCAAACGTCTGTCAGCTATCTGTCTTTATAAATTCAACAGAGAACAAACTTAAAAAGAAAACATTTTGTATATTGAGTAAAATTACTCCATCAACATCAAGGCAGTCAATAACATCGCTCATATTTCTTCTCTGACTCTAGCTTATGCAAACAGTTCGTCATTAATAAATACCTGCTGCTCCCACAAGCTTATACAAGATTCAATTTTATAATTTATAAATAGGTATCAAATATTCAATATATACAACGTGAAAACAAAATATTATTATGGCCATATGTATGCGTGTACTGAGTCTGAGCCATGCAGATGTACATATATTATAAGTAGAACTCTACTAAAGTTGTTTTTTCGTTTGTCAGTGCATTTCTGGAAAACAGTTCGGAGTTACTACTAAATTTTATGCTTGTAGTTTTGGATAACCATGAACAGGGGAAAATCTATAGTAAAAGAAGTATAATTTTCAACCGTACATATTTTATGGTATAATAAATTTTCGCTTCCCCCGCTTTCTTTACCGAAAGAATAGTATTCACATCGGTTGTGTGCTGCATAATATTATTCAAATATTATACTTTTAAGAGGCGGGTGAGTGTACGTCTCATCCTATTTTATTAGAAAATCCTTTCTTTCCCAGCTTGTGATCCAGAAATTATATCCCGGCTTTCAATTTACAGTCCATTATATTCTCTTCTTAGGTGACATAAGCCGTGTGGTTTCGTGGGAGTTAGTGGGAAGGAAACGAAGGAATAAAAGAATCTGGCATCTTTCAAAGTGATACTTTTTGAATGACAGAGAAACATCTCATCATTTGAGGCAGTAGACACACCAGAGAAGCAAACCTCTGTATTTTTGAAGGAAGTAATAATAAAGCGGAAATGTTCTAAAAAAATTACACATACATATGTATTCCTGCTTGTAGAAATGATTACACCACCAGCCCATAAAAATTACATGAACTCAGAGAGATGATCATAACAAATCCATCCATCGGTACTGGAAATGCGATTGCGACATCCATTTCGTCTTTGTAGTCACTTTTTGATGTCAATTCGTAGCCACGTAAAATACGAGGATTTATGGCGGTTTTGGCGTACACAATTTCAAAGAACGTTGAAATGCATTGTAGGGTGTTTTATACAATTTTGGAATGCATACTCAGGAAATGCGACGAAATGCATTGTCGAAATTTAATGTAATTTATTACGGCACTTACAATCTGTCAGAATGGAAAGTTAGGAATGTGGATGAAACAGAATATTGATAAAGTGGAAAGCAAAACCTTTGTGATGTTTGCATTTACATTTGAGTGCATCACGTGATGATGACAATGCACTTAAGCTTTCATGATAGTCATACGCATATGCATAAAAATATCGTAAAATTTTCTTTTGTTCCTATTCTCGTGTTTTCTACCCACAATGTACAGTTAACTTAAGTGAGTAAATCACTAGGGCAGATGAATGATTTCCGCTTCCCAATTTGTGCGTTTCAAATCGGTACCATATGTTACCAAAATAGCATGGTTTATATGTATTGAAATTGACTAATTGCGCAGAAAAATTGGCAGCCATAGGAAGTTTAGTGAGGTGAAAGTTAAGCACTTGGGTTTCATGGGGTATAAATAAGGGAATGAGTAAATGATCTAGTCAACATTCATAAAATGGCGCTTAGTAGACGCTCATCAATAACCATTTATTCAAAACGTGACAGTGCTATGTTCTTGCATCAGCAATAAATATGATTTGTATGCAAATTTTATGAGTGTCATTTTCACTGTTGACGCAAAAGCAATAACAATCTTTTTAGTGTGGGTTTAGACGCAAAAGATTTTTTGTTGGAAGAGAAATATTGTTCGTATAAGTTCACGACTCATTCATATGCCATATCAAAAATTTGCTGTTCACTTAATATTCTGCTTGTTTTCGTCTAAGTTTGTTATTATTACTGATGCATTCCAGAAAGTCAACAAAAAGCATCGTCGTGGGCAAACAAAACAGAGCTAGACATATTTTCCGGTTCTGTTACCAGAGAAAATGAACGAGAAGATTTGCAGGAAACAGAGCGAAGAGTAGCATTATTTTTTACTTTCTACTTCCATTTCCATGCATGATGAATCTCGCAGTGCATTGTGCTTACAAGATATCTTGAGCTTTTGTTTTTCCAGACTAGACGCAGATTTTAGCCTATGAAGTATTATGTGCCCTTGGCCCTAGTGTTGGTGTAGGCAGGCATATATACAGCATGTGTGCATACAGTGACTGGCAATTGTACTTACTTAGGTTATTTCCCTTCAGCCGTGGTACTATTTGCATAATAGAGCTCAGTATACACATACACAATATTCATGTTTTTTAATATTTATTTTCTGGAATGTTTCGTTATACGAATCCTATGACACATCTCTTTCACCAGTGAAAATTTTCTCTCAGCGCATGATGTAGATAAGATGGTTGATGCAAATAAAAGAGAGAGAGAGAGAGAGAGCGCGCGACCGCAGTTATCTTAATCGAACAGGGCATTTTGATGCGAAATTATGAAATTTGATGTAAAATGATTTAAAACATATGTACACTACTCAAGGGAAATTAAAAAAAATTTCTTTTGTAAATACACGTTATAATTAATTTAGGATACCATTATGTCATATTGTGTCATCGCTTCATTCCTCTCTGCCTAAATAATTATCTTCTGCCGGTTTAAAGTGTAATGCAAAGTAACGATGTAATTACATGTGAGACTTATTGAATGTCGCAAAATTAACTGATTACAGCATTTTTATAATTTGTAATTCTGGAAAGTTTAAGCACATTTTTAGGTTAACCATCACATGGTTGACTGTGATAGAATACATACAAAAACGGATATCTGCGTTTGCATTGTTTACAAAGATAAGCATGGATTAGATTATATGGTAAACTTACTACTACGCAGTTCTCAATATTTGCTCTGCCAAACTTTTGTTCGCAGACGTAAAAGGGAAACTTTTCAGTGTTGTGAACTTTTTACGTATCTTCTTTACTTTGTTTTTTTTTACTTTAGCACAGTTTTGTTTTCTCTAAAATAAATCATTTGTTCCTCCCATGGGGCTGAAACATTGTGATTTAAAAGGCTTATCACATCGCTACGTGTAAGTAACTAGCTTTACGTTGGAGAACGTGAGAATATTTACTGTGCATTTTGGGTTATAATACAAAATACTTACCATTGCATTTGTTAGAGACTGATTGTTAGTTCTTTTCCTTAGTCCACTCTAGCTGCCACACCACAACATCTAGCTTTGCGAAATATGTACTTCTTCCAGACAAAGTATTCCGTTCTAATAAAAAAACCAATTTCCCTTCCTTGTATTTTAAATTCAAATATAGAACCAATGTCGCAAGTCATGAAAACCAAAATAGTAATAGAAAAAATAACAGTGGACGACAAAAGACAGCTTCGCACAAGTCATGCATAAATTTAAATCTGCTTACTGCAGAAGATGAAGACGGCACATACTAAAAAAAAGTAAAACAATGTTTTATGCGACTTATATATTTCTTTCAATTGTTCTTTATACAGTTTGTTTTCGCCTTAAACACGTCGCCATAACAAGTCAGATACAAAAAAATATCAAACGTAAGTATCAAGCATTTGGGGAAAATTACGTAAACATTTTACAGTTTCCATCATGTATTTCTTCCTTGCATGTAAAGTAGGAAATATTGTTTTATTTGCCACTATGCATGCTAATACATGGTATTGGGTACGGGTGTCATGGTTGTATCAAAATTGCCAACTTCTTTGTATCTGCATATATATTTCTACATTGAAACAATCTATATACCAGTTTTTTTCAAAACAGGGCAAATTGTAAAACAGATACAGTAAAGATGTTAGTTCCGAAACATATCAAGAATCCACAAGGCAATGTTATCTAAGATATTTTGGTAAGTCAGTTATTCATGTTCTCCAGTTTGAATTCGGATGTAAATCATTTGGCTTGGTTGTCCTCTTGTCTGGACCTTGTGAGCTGGTGCTAGGTCAGAATGATATTTAAACCCTTACGATTACAACCAAGACAGACCATTACAAAACTTTCCCCAAAAACGGTTTCGAAACAACCAACAGAATTCAAATAGCGTAGCGTATGAAAACCTAGTATGACGCTCACTTATTTTGTGGCGCATAAAAATACTTTCTCAGAAAAATGTAATATTTGCATAAATTTTATGTAACTTTCATGGTACTTTTCTCTTCTGATGTTGTCTTAATAAGATAGTTTGCTGAAATACACATTTTTTTACAAGAAGAACGTGTAGTCTACTAACATTTCTTCTTTGCAAAGCCGAAATCCCTTTTCAATTCCCAAATCGGGTAGAGCTGCTCTTAATATGAAGTTCGTTGACCCTCTCCCAGCGTACCATCTTTGTTCTTCAAGTTCTACAAATTTAGTTAGACGTGGACTCTCTGGCCCCATTTCAAGTCAGACGGATTCACGAAAATGTGGAGGCATGCCTTGTTTATAATAGAGCCAGTAGTAAAAACATTAGAAATCCATCCAGTAAGCGAATTCCTCCAGTTGAGCTGTAATATTTATCTATGTCATTGTCATTGTGTGCAGTTTGTAGGAGAGAAAGAAAAACTTGACCAAACTTAAAAGGACTGTTAGTTTCGTTTCCCAGAAGTTAGTTTGGTCAAGTGTCGGGGTCATCCACTAAAGTACGTTTGCCAATGTAAGTATAGGTAAAGAAAACCAAGAAAAGAAATGGTAGCGTGGGGGATAGAAAGCAAGGACGAATAAACAAGGAACACAGCAAAAAATATAATTTACAACCACATTCAGTTGTGAAGCAACTGATGGAAAGGAAATAGTCATAAAATGTGACATATGGCAAATACAGATCGGAAAGGACGGTTAAACCGAAAAATAATACTAAATGTTTAACGTATACTGTAAACCGATGTAAAGCGTGTAATAACTAAATAACTGATTCATATCACAAAGATATAATGGCATAAGATAAGCATAGCATTTCAATATAGACCACACATATTAGTAACAAGAACTATAGGAGAAAAAGCATGGTTACGGCTGTAAGTAACATTTAAATTCATGTTGTACTCTTTTCCATCCGATTATCTAATATTTCGCCACCATTCCATTTTATTTTCCTATTCATAGAAACTACCGTCACATATTCGATTTCTATTTAAATTTATCACATAAAGCGAATACGCCAGATAAGTACAGATATTGCATGGTGAAAAGTAAAGTAAGGATAAAGATCATTTTATTTTGGTAGTTAACACATATTATCTGTATTTTATACAAAACATTAGTGATGTCTGACGACAGCAAAGAGTAAAACAAATAGAGATCAACATTTCCAATGTTCCCATGGAATATCGATTTTCCACAAAAAGGAAAACAGGTTAACGGGTCTACCCATATGGGTCTCGCGGTTTCTTTGTAAATTTAAAGATTTAATTTGTCACCCTGACTATTTCTTTGTTTTTATGGAAACGAAACGACGTCCCTGTCACTAAAAGTACTTTCTCCATATGAGAAAGGAAAATTACAAAACAAAGGCATGGCGGTACTAAAAGCTGAACATAAAAGGAAAAGAAATAAAATCCAAAACTTTAGACGTATATACATTTTCACTTTCACTTCCTTCTTCACGCAATCCTCAAACACAGTAACATCTGAAAAAGCTATTACGACGAGAAAATGGGAGAACCACGAGCACAAAGTGCACTTTTCCTTAACTTTCCTTCGCTTACTTTTTGTAATGAAACCAGCCGTTTTCCATTCCTTAAGATTTTGTTCATCTACATCGGCGGTAGGAAGTAATGAGGTACAAATAAGATACATGAGATGCATTCATTCACCATTTTGTTGTCTCTAAAAATAAACTACCACTGACATGCGCTTTCACCGTTTACTCATATCTTACTAGTTATAGTCATTGTTGCCATCGTCTAAAAAGTGCTCTACGAGGTAACAAAATGTAGTGGATTGAGAAATCCTGCTATTCCTGATCCTGTTCTTATCTCGTGTCGTGTCAAGAAATGCGTAACAAACAAACGCTTGCATTTTGCAACAAAAGCTGAATATATCATCGTACCTTCTTGTCTCTTGTATTATTATTTGAACAACCTCAAGATATATGTGAACAAGGAAGTAAGCCTCATGATTTAATTTTACAACAAATTATTACTTTTCCATCTCCTTTTATTTCTGAGAAAGCACCTTCCACTCACTTAGACAGAATGAAAGTCTACCACTTCATGTTCTTTTCACTCTCCCGACATTATTTAATCTTCCTGAGAAGACGAGTTACTGCGACGCGACTACTGTGAGCTGCTTTATAAAGTCAGCATGTACACACGAGCATGTTGAAAGAAAATATGTGAAAGCACGTATTTTTCTCAAAGTCAAGTACGTTGTGTCAAGGAGAAAACAGAGAAAAGTGTTTTCTCTAACGCATGAAAAGATGGCGAACTTGTTTCAAGACTCATGAACAAATATCATAGGAAGAATGAGAAAATTATAACGCCGTCGAGATGAGGATAAAATTAAATGAGCTCGGGAATGGGAGCAGCCGTGTATCAAATGTCTTCAGAATTGCTTTCACAATAAGTTTAGATTACTCTACTAAAAAAGGAAAGAGAGCAGCTTGCTCTTTCCGCCGGGGATGACAGCACGGAATAAAATAAAGCTAATATACTGGGTATACAAACAATACAAAAATGTGCGTTCCACAACCTTCACCATTCCCTGTAGACTTACCCAGATACAATGAATATTGCTGGCGACCTTTTATCTCTACATAGACAAATACCTTCTCTCCTTTGATTATACATCACCCACAAACAATTAAGAATCTAGAGAGTAGACAAGCGGGGACACATTCATCGAACACACATTTTCCACACCCAAACTATTTGATCCTCTGCGCCTCTTCCATCATGGAATGTAATTTCATTTTCCAGGTTTTAGAAATCCAATTGACTCATATGCATCAAAGAAAAACAAAAATAATAATACACATTCGGCTCTCTTTTACTATTTTATTAAGGTTCCATATTTCGCCAGTTTTAATTTAAAAATGTGAATAAAAAATTTGATTATACTTTATCAAATGCAGTTTCTAAAACATATTCCAAACCTTTTCTTACAAATTAGCTTAAGTATTTCGACGTTTTCTGATTTGTACATCTTAAACACCTGATTCACCAAATAGATTTCTACGGCGATCATACATTGGCTACGGCAAGCAATGATTCCCTTCTTCGAAGTCCAAACAATTTACAATAATAAAAAACGATTGTAATAAAATATTAAACCAACCAATACTTTTTTCAAGAAATTGCAAATTAATTACTAGCACAAACTGTTACACTGGTCCACCATGAATTTTGTCTCGTGAATATTCAAATTTTCCGCTATAAATAAAACTACATACTGAAAATTTCCAGGAAATGAGCCTATTTTTTCAGCCATATGAAACGGCACGCACGCGTGCACACTCTCGGCACGGCTGATGCCGTGTGACTGAGAAAAGCTGCACATTTTCCATGCCTTTTTCATTCAGTAAAAACTCGCTCAAAATGCAGCCAACAGATGCAGTGTTATGCTTCTGCTTTATTCGCGTTTCTACTGTGAAAGCAGATCAATAGCGGCTTCGACCTCCATAATTCAGCATCCATAATCCATACCACAGTAGTAGAAGAAATTTGTGTGCACATCGATAAATATTTAGGATTCGCATGGACCCTCTCACAGTGTATTTAACTTATCGATGTAGCTATTGATACAGAGAAGGGTAAGGTTTTCATTATACAACTTTCTCCGCCAACACATTAGACATAATAGTTTCGTCTCACGCATCTACTTTCTCCACAGGTATAAACTAGCATGTGCTACTCTATTAACAGTTCGGTGTCTCAATTCAACTCACTCAGATACTTGATTTTCAATTCCAGTGCTCACGCTCTTGAGAAATGGAAAAAGTTTGAAGTGTGTAGCTACACTGTAGCAAGTCAATTTAGAAGTGTCTGTGTAAAACCCTACATGTGTACATTCACCACTTGAGAGGACACTGATTGGTTCTTCTTGTCACTATCCTCTAAGTTCTCCGTATATAGTATGTACTTTATATCCATTTTCAGTGGTACGCCGTTTTTCAGTGGTACTTTCATCAACTGTTAAACTTTATGCGTCTTTTAACTATGTTACATTTTAACCATTTTCCCAGTTAATGTTTTTAATTTTCGAATGTTGTTAAACCTTTTGATACATTCTTACGCACTTACTTTTAATGTAAGTGAAGAATCATGAACTATAAATAAACCTTGCATATAGTCATCGATATGATGGGATTTATATGCTGGCGAAAAACCATTGACCATTGCAAATGAACAACGGCATAGCAGAATTTGATAATAAGAGATAAAAAATAATTTGGATCGTTCGTGCGACTGTGTGTAGCGTTTATGTGAATAAGTCCATCTGCATGTACAATCTTGTACAGTTATATATCTTGGCAGATGGTATGGCTAGTCATGTCAAAAGTAATGAAATATGACTNTAGCGTTTATGTGAATAAGTCCATCTGCATGTACAATCTTGTACAGTTATATATCTTGGCAGATGGTATGGCTAGTCATGTCAAAAGTAATGAAATATGACTACTTTACGCGCTCATGCATTATGCTTTACACGACATGTCCTAGCATCACAGTAATAAAAAGCGTGGATTTTACGTAACAAAATGGAATGTCGTCCTTGCCAACCAAACAAGCAACAGAATTCCATTACATTTCTCCAGTTTCCAAGACGATGTACAAGTCATAATTCTACACGGTATGGAATGTGAAAGGTACAAGTATGAAGATGGAGAAAGTGGAACAACGGTGAAAACCCAAGAACAAGAAAGTTTCACGGGAATGTCGTCTACAAATTCAGATTTATGAATGTGACTGCCCTATTTTAGCGGTTTTTCCTAAACAAGAAAAATATGCCGACAAAAATGTGTTCTCGCAACCATATAGCCACCAACCGCTTTCCTCTGCTCTGTACAATTCATGCAGATATCAAATACTGTTGTGTAGAAAAATGAAAGAGTGAAATTGGATTTAATCTACCCATCTCCCCTCTTCCTTCCTATCTTACAATCCAGTAAGGACCCGTAATAGAATGATATTTAGTTTCTTTTCAGGGAGAGAAGTGTAATTAAAGAACGGATATAAAAACTCTCTCTGATGATACATACCGAAACAATTTGATTTCTTATTAGGTCCCTGTGGGTTATGACAAATGAGAAATATTTTACTGGTACTCATTGGGAAGGAATTCTGTGGAAGAAAGAAAATACACACTTTCATTTAGTTCGTCATTAGAACAGTCCTACTTCGTCAATGCAATGGTGTGGCGGTTGTTGATGAAACTAGGAGGAGAGAAGGGGCAGAAGCAATTTCCTTGTCTTGTTCATGACGAGCATAAAAATACTTTGACAAACAT
>JAHZMV010002015.1:0-10987 GCA_027743765.1 Coecobrya sp. COE2
AGCCTTTCTCCCTTTTTTATTTCTTTCCACCAAGTTGCGCGCTACAGAGCTAGAGAGAAGCTTTGAGTAAAGCAGCGATACCCACTTTTCCTTTCTCTCTTCTCTTCTACTTTTGGTAAACCCAAGAGTAAGATTATTATCGCTTGTTCTCTTCTTCTCTCTCCTGCACTCATCCTCCTCTCACCAGCATCATTATTGCCACAAGACACAGACTATGCAGCCGGATAGAAACACCATTCTTACCATCCACTATACCAGCATTTTATTCCTATTATTATTTTGCTTCTGTTGCTTACTTGTAACCTGCCAGCGAACAAAAAAAAACTTTCCATTTCGCTCACGTCTTTCCCTTCTCCACCTTCTTCTTCTTCGCCTCTCGGTCTCCTCCAGCTTCTCATTTCCCGATCCGATTAAGATGATGTTGTGTGTATGCGTTCCCCACTTGTTTCTTCTTTCATTTTCAGAAAAGCTCTTGCTCCACCAAAGCAGAAAAAATGTAGTTGGCCATGAATGTTAAAAACATATCCTTTGCTTATGTATCTCAACTTGCCCCAAAAATTGGAACATCTTCCTGTCTATAGATTTGGGTTTACCTTGAAATTTTATGGCGGCGTCGAAAACAGTCGATCGAAATATTACCCTCTCTATATGTATTTTTTATTGCGCCTATAATTGCCCATCCAGAAATAATAATCCTCTTGAAAAAGCGACGAGGAGAAAAGCAAAGCAAATTTCCTGATTGTTTGATCATGTCGTTGCTCTAGTAAAGCATTTTATTCGTCTGATGTATTTCGGCAGTTTTTTAGTAGACTTCGACGACGACGACGGAAAAAACAGCCCATTAGAGAGCAATTTTATGGGCTGGAACAGCACCAATAGAGAAAATATCAAAAAGTGGTCGTATATAAAAAAAAAGTTGTAGAAATCAACTTTGTCTATACTTTCGGCGTCGTTTTTCCCCCAAATAAAAAAAATCATTTTCACTTCATTTCTTTCATATTATCCGCCATAATATATTTTTTTTGGAAGGGTAACAGCGGAAGAAATAAAGGTTTATACGATAGAGTGGATTTTTCCTTAATTAACTTTTCCAAATTATGTGGCAGTAAAAATGTTTCCAGTAGGTTTATTGACTCGAGCGAATGCACTCTGGAGTCACTTATGGATTGCCAGACTAGGATTTAATTGCGCGAATACATTTTTATCTTTCGATTACTCCCACAAACAAAAAAGATAAAAGACATTTTTATTTTATGTGTCGTTCAGAAACAAAAATCGATTTTTCTTTATGGAGCGATTAGAAATCTGGAAACAACCAAAATCATCTGAAATTTCTGCCGAAATTCACCCACGCAACAAAACTGGTCATGTAACATTTCCTTTGAAGTTGGTGAGAACCCAGTACCTTTTGCAAAAAACTATATTAAACAAATCTAATAAATGGAACTCAACCAGCAAAAAAATTATTTTACTAAATCTGTGCTACAATTTAGCAAATCTTTGAGTGTTGTTCTTGACACTTTCAAGTGACGTCTTTAGTCCAACTCTTGCGCCACTTGCCTTTCTCACCCGCCCGACATGCACATAAGAGCTTGGCAAACTTTTTAGCATGAAAGAGAAAAAATATAAAGAAAACCTGAATGAGACTGTCACTCAAAACGTAACTCTCTCATAAGTGTTTAGTTTTGCTAGTGGCAATGCATCCGTGCAGCCTTGGCTCCATTTTTTTTGAACGTCCCGTTTGCCGTGTCTCTATTCCCCCGCCATCATCATTATCATCTCGTGTTTTGTTGTCAAGTCAAGTGACTTCTCCACTCAACAGCGCTAAACACGTAACATTCTCTTGTTAAATAACTGATTTTCTTACAAAACATGTTTCATTTTTTTCTCGCCTTTTTCTGTTGAAAATTCTCTAATTTACCTCTTCTGTGAGTCAGTCCCGATTTATTTTTTATTCAGTTCCTCGGAAAAAAATCACTCACTCACTTAATCAGAAACGGGAAAATAGGGTTAGGAAATAGAAGTCGACGGGAGAGACGAGCGAAAGGCTTCCTACCGCTTTTTTCTTCACATTCTTTTTTTATTTTTCTCCATCGAGTTTTCCATTTCCCTCGATCCAATCATCTCCATTTTTTCCGTCTCGTCTGTTTTTTTTCTCCAGCGATGCTGCTTGTATGTATTGAAAGATGTGTGTATACGTAACCTTCCATCTTCAATCAATCCTCTGGCTTGTTCGCTTCTCGCTTCAAGAAAAAAAAACAGGGCGAAAGAGATGTGATGTACGACGACCTTGTAGAATTGTAGCCTGTTTGCAATTTTTTTTCTGGGTATGTTTCCACCCGCGTAAGACTTCTTGTTACGTTGTCGGACAGAAGCGCGAGAAGAACAAGAAGCAACGTTGTATATATTTTTTCACTCTCTCCGAAAGATAAATTCATTTTGTTTCTTTCTCATCCTTTTTCACCCGGGCCGGGCAAGCATTCAGCTGGTTTTATAAAAATTCAAGGGGCTGCTCACACATAACTAGAAACAAAACTTGGTCCAATTAAAATTTTCAAAAAATATTCTCAATCGATTTTTCGGCGTATTGGTATGACATGACATATTTTTAAAATTGTGTTTTATGAACGGCCCCATAGATCGCCTCTACCATCAAAAATCATTCTCATCGTCCAACTTTTTTTTTCTACGCTGCACTGCCTTGGCTTCCTATTCCACTTTTCTTGCTCTCTGTCCCTCTTATCTATTTTATTCCATTCCGCTATTCCAAGTCTAAATAGAATAGATGGATACATTCTCAAACCATCTCTCTATTTTCTCCATCTCGTCATCATCATCATTTGCCAAAGAATAAGAAATACTTTTTTTTACAAAAGCCTTCTTTTTTTCATCTTATTTTCCAAAAAGCATAACTTGATGATCAATAAGAATTCCATTCATTTCCTATTACATAAAGACATCTTCGTCTCGAGCGTCTTCAAAAATATATACATAAATACATTCATTTCCAATCTCCGTGTACCTATGCAGCTTATTTCTTTCACAAAAATATCAAAAGTATCTATATTGAGAAAAAACTGGAAGCACGCACATACACAATAAAGGTGTTATAATATCTTCTATACAGATGTATTCAGCTTGGCAATATTATTCCTTTTCCTTTTTTATTTCCCCCATTTCTCTTTTCATTTTCTTTGGCAAATGCGATGGTCTGCCTTGCTCAATGATACCGTTTTTTGTCCAATATTTTCTGCTTTCTCTTTTCGGTGCAATCTTGTTCAACATCTCGCTATCCAATAATATAAGTAATCATGATGCTGGCTGATGTTGATGATGACTTTTATTTTTGGAGAAGGTAAAAATATTTCAATCGAAAATTTGTTCTGCTTGTCTGTCCGTCACGTCGCAAAATTATTAACGAATTAAGATAATTTTATTTAAAAAATCCATTTATTTAAAAATCAAACATAATATTTAAAAATTGCGTCATCGAATCTCACCAAAAATCAAAATATTTTTTTCTCGAATTTTTCTGTAAATTCTTCTTGCGTCGTTAAGCAGCGACCTTTCTTACCATCTGACTTTATATGACTTGACGACTTTTTGACTATTTGCCTGTTTTAGAGCGACGTCATCCATCTTCTTTGTGAATATCTTTCTCTCCAATCTTTTTTTCCTCCGTGCTCGTTTTTCATGTTGCCTATTATTCTCGTTAATTTTCCTTATTTTCCTTTCCTTCTGCTTCTATGTTAGCTTTCTACTTTTTTCTCTCTCTCTCTCTCTCTCTTTCTGTTACTGACAAGACTCTAAGAAAAAAAGACTCAGGAGAAGCAAAGCTCAGCCTCTCTCTCTCCTTTTCTCAGACTGAGAGAGACACGGAGAATGAGAAAGCTTAAGCTTTTTCCCTTTTCATTTCCGTTCAAGACTTACAATTCCAACAAGAATTCGTGTGTAAAAAGGAAGGGACACAGGTTTCCTTTTTATATATCTGACTAGAAGCATGAATACGTATGGTAGCTGAATGAAGAGAAAATGTAATTCTTCCGCTTATGTATTGTGAATATATGTACATAGGTGATTATAATGATGAATATGGATGCGTTCTATCATTATTATTACTCGTGTGGAAAATTCTTGTTGAAGCGAAGATATTTTATGCTGGGGATTTTGCGAAAGAAAATGAGAAATAAATGTGTGGAGGGAGGGAGAAAAGTGCAACCACGCGTGGAAGTATTAATATCTCGGGTTTCTCTTATTCACTAATTGGAATTCAAGGATGATATTTTTTTCAAGGAAGGAAATCATATTTGTAGCAAATTTTTACATAACTAAAAATAGAATTTCGTCAAAACAGCACGTTTTTGACATATTTTACTCATTATAAAATAGTTTCCTCGGAAAAAGCTATACAAAAAAATTTGACGTGGCCTTGTTTCGAATCCGTGACTTACCGTTAATTGTTAGACAGCAGACTACACCACTTACCTAATGAGCCTTAAAATAACTCTGGATTCATATTCGTCTGGATTTTTAATTGGGAAACCGGGTTTTTTATTTTCAGGAAACATCATTCCAGAGGAAATAGAAAATGAGATGACGTTCTTTCCCTCCGGCTGCTGTCTGAATATGACGTTCCACCAGAATATTTTCGTAGCTGCGGTAGAACATCCGGCATTATTATTACTGCTTTCCGTAACAACTGTATTCAAAACTGATATACGATTATCATCATAATTTTCCCTTTATATTTCTACACAAATAATATCGACCGTCTTCCAAACCTATTTTCAACATAATCACCACCCATTTCTGCTCCAGTAATTATATTTCCAAATGATGGAACCTGTGATATCTTTGATTCTCCATCTATTTCTCCTTACATTATTCCTGGGCTATCCTCCCTGTGTTCATTCCGTTTGCAGTCAATTCATTGCCCTCTCTGGAGTCTCCCCTTTAGGAAATATTACCTCTCCCGGTTGGCCGTCCCCATATCCCCCAGACGCTCTATGTCAATATAAGCTTCAAGGTGAAGCCTGGCAAGGAATAAAAATCACCTTTCTCCATTTTGACCTGGAAACCCGCTATTCCGCTGGCTGTCTTAATGACTATCTGGAAATCAATACAGTGGATATTCACGGTCAACGAACATTCCTCGGTAGATTTTGTGGCGGTCAGCTACCCTCACCAATTCTCGTTCTTCATCCTACCGCGGAACTGGTATTCCGCTCGAATCACGCCGTGCACAATAACGGCTTTGTAGCAACTTATGAATTTGTTGACGAAGCATTTGTCACAACGCCGAGATTAAATGCGACCAGTCCTTGTGGCGAAGTTGTTCATGGTATCGGGGGAACCATTGTCAGTCCTGGATATCCCCGTGGATACGCAGCAGGACTGGATTGTCTTTGGTTGATCAGGGTTAAATACAAACATGCCATATATGTCAGGGTCCAGCATCTAGAATTCCAAGGGAGTACAGGTGAGAAAAAATATTTCTACTTTCAAAAAAGTCATTAGCATCCCACACAATCCATGTTTTCAATTTCCTTTTTTTGACGCCCACGCAAACATTGGCATAATGGCGTGAAAATTTGCCATCAACGCCGTTATTATCATAAGTAAACTTTTTTGAGGGAAAATGGAAGACAAAAAAAAGATCGATCACTACCACCACCGTCATCAAAATTTCCGGAATGAAAATCATATTTTGTGTCGTGCCAGCTACCACGCAACAAAAAATATTCTAAAAAACTATACTTGATATAGAACGAGTTTTTCGCCAAACTGAATAAATATGAAAGGGCTGCTAAGCTAACACCATTTTCTTTTTTGCATAACAATATCATGTTCCCATTTTGTTGCTAATGCTCATCCGCCATATCCTTTATCGCTGCTTTTATTTTTGGATTGTACACACACAGTTTATTCTGTAAAGGAGAGTAGCAGACAGAGCAACATAAAAGAAGGAAATAATGAGAAAGTATGATAGAATGGAGAGAGGTGACGGTGGAAGTGCGAGTTCATGCTGAGCAGACAGCAACACTGCATTCTTTTATACCATAAGGGTATTATCATTTATCACGTATTCAGAATATAAAGTAGGAAGAAGAAAAGATGATACAAAAAAAGGAAGCAAAATATTTTCAACTCTCTCTATAGTGGTCCCCCACATAACAGACTTTGTTTTATGAAACGGTGTTTAGAGAGTTGGTTTTTGAAAATTTTGCAAACGCGTACTATAACACGTTTTCTACTGGTAGCCACTATAGCGAGATTTCAATTATTTTTGCATTACCCCTCACCCAGCAAACCATACTCTATCCGATCTCTCCGTGCAAAAGGGAACAAGTCAAGTCAGCAATCAGTTTAGTTTTATTTTGTGTGACAGCTTCCCCAACAAAAGTTGACAGTGCCAAGAAGCCCAAACCTAGCCCAAAAAATACTGCCAACATTTTCACAGGAAGATAGGCAAGCACAGAGCAAAAAAAACCAAGACTAAAAAAAATTGTGACTGCTTGCTGCTCCTGCCACTGCTCATGTCCTTAAATATACCTTTTGATTCCACTATCACTTTTGCCTGCCAGAATATCTCACCAAAATACCCATACACTACTATAGTGAGGAGTAACCACATAATAAAAACTGAAAATAGAAAAGGCAATACTAACATGTTCAAAGATACAGAGAATGTAACAAAGAGACATGAAAACGATGATGACAGAGTAATACCATCCATCCTTCATCATTCCCATCTAAAAACCATATTTCACTCCATCATCCACGTCATCACTATCAAAGCTGCTTGCTACAATATCAGATCGCGTTACACTCATACTCTCTCCTTCCCTCCGTATATTTATATACATTTTCTATAATAATATACATATAATCGAGTTACCTTTTTCTTTTCCCCGCTTTCTCCTTTAAAAACCTGACGCTGTAGAAAATCTATAGGGGACATCATACCGATGCAACTCAGCAATCATAATAATATGAACACTGTCTCTATTTAGACTACTGATCAGATCACGTACCATTTTTCGTTCCAAAAATATATTACAAGAGATGATGATGACAGAAAGGCTGGTATGGTGATCGATATTTTTTTACACGAGACGACGACTACGAAACATTTTCACCTCATTAGATTTTGATTCCTTTTTAAAATCTAATTTTCACCGTACACGTGGAGGGCATACCTTGTCAGAATACTGTATATATTTTTGTGTGAAAAAGATGAGAATATCCTTCTTGATTGCAAAAGCAGTAGTGGTCAGTGTATGAATAGCCGGACACTGGGTAATACCAACACAATCACAAAAGGGGCGAGAATGACAATTGGAGAGAAAATTTTGAAAGCATTTTTTTATCTCTCTCTTGCTCAGTGACAAAAGCAAACTGAATCAAATCCGGAAATAATCCTGCATGAAAAGCCGGGAAAATGAAATATATATTCATATTTTTTTATTTCATTTTCTCGTCCAGAAAATCCCCTCGAATATTGTGTTATGATATCATTTCAAGCCGAAAGATGAAAGATTTTCACACTCTGATTTTCAATTCTACTTTATCCGGTCAACAAAAGCGAGAAAATATTAAATATACCAAAGGAATTCAATGGAAGCTTTCTCCCCTTCTCTGATTCAATTTCATTTCCGGTACAGCTCTACAGAAAACGAATCTTCTTTGGTTATCATTCAAAATAGAGAAAATTTCATTTTTTCTTCATCTCTCGGAATTTTGTAAAAATCCCGACTACTTTCTATTTAGCTTTGTATTTTTTTCAAAAAGGGATTTTCCCGGATATATTTCTTGTTTTGACCAGGAACATAAACACCGACCACAAAATCTACCAAAAAATTCAAAAGACTGATTTACAACCCGCGGCTATCTTATTTACCCGAATATATTTTTTTGCAAAAATCTAAAACCCTTGATATTTTCTTGAGTCTGATTATTAAAAAGAAAATTTTTCTCTTTTTTTTCCTTAGCAAATTGTCAAAAGGCTCAACTTCGACTGTACGATGGCTACGAGCACTCCCTGGAGGACCATACCGTGCTCAAAAAATTCTGCGGGGATACCCGCTTCTACAAGGTAATCTCTCATTGTGACAAACTAAATCGTGTATCCCATTAAATCCCCCAAAAATATATTAATTAAATGAACAAGAGCTTTTATAGTAGAGCAGTTTATTGATGTCCTTTCACTTATTGACTTTCTCTCTACTTGGTTTTTATTGACGGTCGTAAAACACCAGGGATATTTCTTGTTTTCCTGTTTGTTTCATTACCTCTCTTATCGTTCATCATCAATTACCTTGTTTTTCTTTTTTTTATTTGCTTTGCTTTCCCCAGTCATCATCCTCATCAACATTACAGAGCTGGTAGCTCCATATCCCCGGTTTTTGCTTTTTGCTCAAGAGTAAGCGCTTCACTGGTGAAAGTCCCCCGCGCATAAAAGGATCACTACCACTACGATTATTATTAGATTTTAGGTGAAAGCTTTACTACCTACAAGATTGGTACCTACACATTCATTTCTCATTTCATTGCTGCTGATTTTGTTTGGTCTCCCCGCTGCTTTGCTTTCTCCTTTCTCTTTTTTCATTACTACCTACAAGATAGGTACCTACACATTCATTTCTCATTTCATTGCTGCTGATTTTGTTTGGTCTCCCCGCTGCTTTGCTTTCTCCTTTCTCTTTTTTCCGTGAACTAATGCACATTCCATGCTTTTCTCTGTCATGCTGCGCCACAACTCTTGTGGCTTTTTATTTTCCTCTCCGCCTTTCTCCCTCTCTCTCTCGAGATAGTAGTGACCTGACTCTAAGAATAATAATATGTATGACGACGACGATGATGATACTGAAAATTCCAGTGCTTTCACTTGCTTTCACCAGAGATGTTATACTGGACACAACTTTATATGTCCTTGTAAAAGTAAACAGAGAAGCATACAGAGCACTTTCTCTTCTGCTGCAAGCCTTTGCTTTCTTCCTGGTTGTTGCAGGGAAAATAGTGGTGAAAGCACATCTCTGTGTATTTTTTGCCATTTCATCGAAAAAAATGGTAGTGGCTGCTGGCCTGTATCTGATGATGATGCTGAGATGGATGGCCTTTCTCTCTCTTGCTGGCTTTGGCTTTTAGTGCTTTTAACTCAATTTTCTCTCTNTTGCAGTTAAAATAGTGGTGAAAGCACATCTCTGTGTATTTTTTGCCATTTCATCGAAAAAAATGGTAGTGGCTGCTGGCCTGTATCTGATGATGATGCTGAGATGGATGGCCTTTCTCTCTCTTGCTGGCTTTGGCTTTTAGTGCTTTTAACTCAATTTTCTCTCTTCTTCTTCTTCTTCTGTCTCTGCCCCTCCACCACTTTTTCCACTTTCACTTGTGTAATACGCGGAGGAATGTTGTGCTGGCTTTGCTCTTTTGTCATTTGCTTTTTGGCCGAGGAGCTCTTGTTGAGAGAAGAAAGTGAAAATTGGATTTAAAATTTGCTTTGTGCTGATGAATGTGCTATTTTATTGCTGTTGGCAATGGAAAATATATTTATTTTCAAGTATATACACAAATTTTACCTATATAAATACATTCATTACTTTGGTATCACATTCCCCAAAAATGTAGAAACATTAGTAGTTTGAAAGCTTTAATGAGATTAGCATGTTGTTTATGTGATGTGTGTATAATATTTCTTCTACTTCTCCTTGATTCACTTTTCAATTTTGTCCTTGGTCTGTACTTAAGGGTGACGAGGAGAAAGTGCTGTTGTCGGACAGAAACCGTCTCCTAATTCGATTCACAACCACAGAGCCATCCAAGCCTGTCAATGATTCTGAGGCGATGGTCGGCTTCCGTTTGGTTTGGAGCGATGTCGAGTTTAATACAGCTGGTGAGTAAATATAAGTAAATGAGAGAAATGGAGAAAGTAATGCGATTAGTCTAATTATGCAAATTTGAGGAAAATGGACACCTACTTTCACTTTGGAGAAAATTTAATTTTAAATATTATTTATGTGTTTTCCATGTTTCAGCAAATTGCACAAAGAGTAGTCGATTTGCGTGTCAAGAAGCGCAAATTTGCTTTACTCAAAATCACAAGGGTGGCGCTAGTTCTTGTCCCGACTTGCGATCATTACTGTATATCAAAGGATCTCGTTTGCGATGGGATCAGCCACTGTGGAGAAAGTGATCCTAGTGACGAGCGGAATTGCTACAAGGCACCGATCATGGTCACCGTTGTGGCAGCGCCCCTGGCCCTGCTTAGTTGTGGACTTTGCGTTTGTTTCTGTTGGTTTACGAGGAGTACTCGAAAGAGGGAAAGAAAACGGAGAGAACATCAGATTCAGAGAAGCGTGGGTGGTGTCATGAACAATTCCGTGGGTGACAGTGGGGGAATAATGAAAGGTGGTAAAGGGGAGAGTAATAATCCTCCTAATAATAGCTGCTGCGGGGATTGCTGTTGCATATCAGCCAGTTCGGAAAGTGAAAGGGGACGAGAGCAAAGAAAAGGGGAGGGGGAGAAGCACAATTCAGGGTTGAGTGGACTGACTTCTTGTCATGGAGGAATGAAGGATGGGGGTGATGCGGGAAGTGAGGATGGTGTGGGGTTTATACAGGGTGGGGATAGGGCGCCCATGAATCGAGGACCAATTTATTTCAAAAGTGAATTGGAGTATGTTCAAATATTTATGAGTAAAAATATTATTTTAAAATATTCTGGAAATTAACAAGTAATTTTATATACAGATCTCCAGGAGCCTCAGACGTCGTCAGCCCAGCGTCCGGTTTCTCAGACAGCGAATCTGACATGGGCAGCCAAATTCCCATATACTGTCCCGCCCATGGCCCAATTCCCCTAATTCCAGTTCGTTATCTCAATCGCCATTTCCCCCTTCTCCCCGCCGTCCAAGAGCAAACATACCAGAGCGACACGTATGACGAAGGTGGAAGCACCTATTCCTCTGGTCAAAACAGTGACCAAATC
>JAHZMV010002016.1:0-11020 GCA_027743765.1 Coecobrya sp. COE2
GGGCACTGCAACGCCTGCTAGCTAGTCATCATGGCTGAACCTGTGTGTGCGTATGTGCTACGTGCAAGTTGCCCAAGAGCCTGTGCCTACGTAAATTGGATACATAAATCGTCACGTGACACGTCAGTGACACAGCATACTCAGAAATATAGGGGGGCAATGGGGGTTAGTGCCCTCCTGGGTACCAGTTTTAACATGGGTGTATATTATGGGGACTAGCAAGCTTTAACATTATCGGTATTCCGTAGCCCAGTCCTAACTTAGGACTCCTAAGCCCCCTCCTGGCTGCGCCACTTGTAGCCTCATCATTATTGTGTAAGTATGCAAAAAATTGTATTTATATCTGAGTATTTTAGTTTACCAGTGGAATTATTCCATTTTCAAGCAAGAGCAGCAATGCAAAGATTACTAGTTAATATACGCCATTATACTGGTGTAATTTATGAACATTTTGTATCTCATATATACCCCCGAAGATTTAAGAAGTTGGACATCCTCTGCATACTTATGGTAAGAATCACATGCGACATCCCCGTTACTACCTAAGAAGAGGGGAGAGGATAATAAAATAGAGCTAAAGTTCTTTGTTCATTGTAATGAATTATCATCCTTGGCTAGTACACAAGTACTAAACTTAAATATTTCCAGTATACCCGGAAAAGGATATTTAACAAATCAGGATATCCAACCAAACATGATACTTCATAATAAAAACAATATTTGATGTTTTCAAAGATTACTACCGTCAATGATTGGACTAATTGCTCGATGCGTCCAATGGTCCCAAATGCTTTCTCCCTTTCCTAAACGAGAAATTTTCTATCAGAACACTTATATGAGATGACATTTAGCAATTTAAAGGTTAGAAAGATATACCATCAGCATCCCATCCTCCTTCTATTTGGTAAGCAGCAGTTGCGTATCCCCACATGAAATCGTCGGGGAAGGTTCCGTACAAGAACTCATCTTCTTGTGATTGCACTCCAACGGTCAGTGCCACCCACACCACAACAATTGGAATAAAAGACAATTTATTAATATGGGCGAACATGGTGCTTAATCCTAATTAGTTTGTGACTTCTTAAGATATATGTTTGTGTGCATCCAATGAAACAGCTAGTGCTACATAAGGAGGTCACAACTCAATTAAAAATGAATTATACTCCAACACTCTGAAATATGAAATGTTGCCATTTAATTGAACCGATGGTCATATTTTATATTATGTACATAATTTATGCAAGACCTTTGTTTGTTTCATATTGGTAGGATGACAGCTTTTAATTGGACATAACAAACTTCTGTAATCTGTTTTCATTAGCCTTAAGTGCAAAATAATTTACTTGAGTTACACGATATTTTGGAATAAATGTCAGAATTGTCAGATCTATCACCAACGCCAGTCATAGCTCTTTGATATGATAATTTGAAGTATTCCTGTCTGAATACCACTGACTTTATGAAACCAATACATATTTTTGCTAGTTGCTCGTTGTCAACGTCAATGCAGTAGCAAATTAAAAACATGTTCATTTCAGTTAAAATTATCGCTTATCACCACTTGAAAAACTAATGCATGGTAGTTTCTGAGAAATGTACGTAGCAAATTTAAATGCAGTGAAAATATGTGAACATGCTGATTGTGAAAATTGGGAATTTCATTGTTCAATGTCTGTCTCTTGAGGGATGCAACAACAAATTCCCAATTTTTGAATTTATGATCTGTATACGTTGATAGGATTTATCATTGTCAATCGGACGAAACCGGATCGATGTATTTTTCAGCATCACAACTGCCTGCCTTGGCATATAAAGCTTTTCCAGACATCATCAGTTGCAGTGTAGCCTTTATCTGCAATGTCACTGGCACGTTGTCATTTAATTATGCCTTTTATCTTGACACACCTGAACGATTAGTCAGCCAAAGTTCGAAGTGGTCCAAAAATAAATACTTAAATTGCCATTGAAATTGGGAAAATTGGAGCATAATAAGTTTTCCACTCTCTTGAAACTTGAAATATCTTTAGCCTGTGTAATGACTCGTAATCTTTATAGCTTTATAGCCATTACATTATATGAACTCAATTTTATTTACTTATTAATAACCTAGTTTAAAATATTAAGCATCCAATTAGAGTTGAAATTGAAACTAATTTACATGTAACTGATAAAAATATTAAAACAGTACACGAAAAAAATCGAGATTACAATGCATCCTAGTTTAGATGAAGTGTACTTCCGTCAAAACAGAATTGGCATTTATCCATTTGAGAAGTATTGGAAATTTTTTAAAATCAAAAATTTTTCCATAAGGAACAATAGAAAAATCATAAAGTTGAAAAATGCGTGATTTTAGATAACAAAGCAAATTACACATATCGTCTTTTCCAGCTAAATCGTAATCTTTTGTTTATTCTGCATGCATAATAAAATAATGTAATGTACAAGTCTTTTCTTGATGCAATTTTCGCTAAGCGTATCTAAAGGATAATAGGTACGGCAAATGCTTATTAAAGAGAATCAATAACCATTTTTATTTAGCACCTAAAGCCTAATCACCGAAATGTTTACCTGTCTTTATTTTTCTCATAAAAATGTATTGTCATTTCGCATTACCATCTCTTCAAAACCGCATTAATGTGAGTACACAATGTGTAATTGTGTTATATATCCTGTATCGTATACCCAAAATGCATAGATATTAACCTTTCTTCCAAATAAATATTGCAAGCAATATACATTGTACATGTTGATGTTTACACATTTAAATCTTTACTCTTGCTTGCTGCTATAAAGCGCATCATCACAGAATTTGCTTGCCTCACAGCTTTATAAGAACAAAGATTACTTCACCTGCTGCATCAGCAACACAAATTACCCAACTTTTGTTTTTTTGCGAATACCAAGCAAATATAATGTAAGTACAATTTAACAATCTCTATTATTTCATAAAATGTGTCCATAGTCCATACGTTGTACAACATCTTCCATTCATTCCAGTAATACGAATTAACTTGTGGAAGGGATGCACACGTGTGTGTGATGACTAAATATATGTTGATGTTGAGTACTACCACTAGATAAACTAAATCGACATAAAGCTCCTGTGGGACATGTGCTTATTCAGTGACAACACCGACAGGTAACATGCAAAAACCATTAAGCAAAAATCAAAAAGCAAAAATAGAAAGACGGGCGTCAGCAATCACTCAGTCATCTTTACTTGGCAGTGGTGAAAGTTTAGTTCAAAGTTGTGGCAGTTGATTGATTTTGAATATCACTCACTGTATCTGTAAAACCAAAAAATCTCAATTTCGACGAAAGTAGTATAAAATAATTTTCAACTTTAAAAGGCCCATTCAACCCCATTAGGTAACAATTTAATAATTATTACACGTAATTATGTTCTTAAATATTGATAATTTCTTAATTAAATCGTATAGCAAAATACATATTATAAGTGCAGGTTTCTTTACAAAGAAAAATATAAAGATAACTCTTAATATTCGTTTAGATTAACATTAGGTAGCTACAATGCATAATATGCATTGCATATACCGTTTATAAAAATATCCAGCCATCAATTATTAATTCAAGAGCATCATTGGAAACATTTTGGAATCGCAAACAAGATTCACTAAATGCCAAATGCAAATTAATAGCAAGTTAAATGAATAAAATACCGGTATTTTAAGTGTTGTCCACTGGGCTAAACCTTGTAAACAACATTAGACATAGGTATTTATAAACACCTTATGAATTAGAATCACTGAATTATGAAATCAAAAAGATACGTATTTATTGTGCAAGTTTTTTCAACAGATATGCACATAATATTTACCTTTCCTTAATTTTAGGCAGACCAGACAAATTTATTACTTTGAATAATTCAAATCTAAGATATGTTTGTCTCCGAGTCAATAATAGAAACGGGAAGTGGAAAAGGGTTTGTAAAAATATTGAATCCGTTCACTTTCAGAATGGAATAAATTCAGACAACCCTACATTGACACATATTTACATAATATTCATTTTTAGTCGGTCATTACTAATTTTTGGACCTCCAATTTCCAATATGTTTTACTTCGGTTAGGTTGTTTTCGTGACTTGGAATATGAGACAAAATATTTTTATTTTTGTCAATTCGGGGTGTGTTGCCGGCGGCTCGCTTTTTACTTGCTGCGCTAGCAAAAACAAATCATGAAAAATTGCAACCAAGCACGCCCACGCATTATATACGCGCATAGTCATTCATATGCTTATTTCATCCACTTCCCTATTCCTAATTAAGATTTCTTTCAACTATCTCATTACGATGCAGAGAGAAGAAAAACACTAACTAATCTTATTATGCTTATGGACAAACAGTTTATAATGAAATGGTGCATACAATAATAATATAGATGTACCTCATTTAAAACTCTTAACAAAGCTGACAATGTTTTCTATTTCGTATATAACAGTCAGGTATGCGTATTTAAAAATTACCAAACTGCTCACATAAGCATTACCTCATCCATGCGTCTTCTTTTATGCCTTTTAGTTCCCAGTTCCCACATCATGAACAAAAAGTTTGCAAGTACTTTAAAAGATCATAATATGAATAGGTTTGTCTGATCATCCTGAGCTTCTTCATTATTTCGGTATGCATCTTAGGTACTCAACGAACAAAATAGAAAATGATATATTCAAAATAAGCAACGAACAAATAATGATATATAAGATCTTCTAAATTTACACGAGTTTTCTCAGCTTTTAATATATAGAATTGATGATTTGTCTACCACCGTGCCCAAACCAACTATTAGGATAACAAAGTCATCTTCATCAACTCCTTTTATCCTTGAGCAGAGGCAATCATGAAGCAATATGCAATATGGTTTTCTCAATAGTCATAATGTGTGGCACAACTGGCACATAATATATACCTAATCATATCATCGTTTAATCGGATTCAGGCTTCACGTAGTTCTTTTTTTACTTCTTGTTCTTACTCACTCCTTGACGGCTCATTGTTAAGCCCTGAGCCAAAATTGTGATGACCATCCAAATTTGGTAAAAACTAAAAAATCTTCCCGTCAAAGCAAGAGACGCAGGCAAAACATACATACCAATGCAATTATCTCATCATCACTAAAGTCATCATATCAACTGGCCCATGACACAATGTATTTTACAAGAGATCACAAACACGTGAAAAGCTCGAAGGGCAAAGTCACAAAAACTTCAAAATAGGCTGTTGTGTATTGGAGTATTTTTCATTTTTGAATTGATTACCTATTTATTAAATAAATAAGCGAACATTCCTCCAGTAGTGAACGAGGAGAGAATGTAAAGTTATCGCATTGTCTCTATTGCTCCATTGTAAAAATATTGATTGAGATTAGATTGAGAGATGACGACAGGCTAATAAAATGCAACCAACAGAGAAAATAAATAATCCAGTCTTCCTGTTATTCTATGCCGTAGTTTTATTAAAATATTTGTTATTTATGTTACGTATGTACATGATTTTACTTGGATGTATACATAACGCTTCATGTGATAAGTAATTGGTATCTGAAAGCAAGTTTCACTGAATCCGAATCAATCAATATTTTTTCACTGTGTTCATGTTAAAAATTGACTGATTAGCCATGGACTGGTTTCCTGAACAAAGCTTGGATCTGATAAAAAACCTTGCACAGGGATTATAGATATGTACTTCAGATCAAGGATATATGTAATAAGACTTGTATGCGTAAAAACATGCGTTTTCACACCAATCACCAATCAATAATATATTTGATCGACTGTTTATTTGAATTGACGACAGGCTGAATCATCGAAATGATATTTTGCACGTCTGAAGATAAAGGCAAGTGTCAGTAACTGAGCATTTTCAAATAAATGGCAAAACAAATATTTGTCCATAAATATGTATGAGAATAATTTCGTGTCATCATCACGTTCTCTTGACTTTCATTTTGGTTTGGACTCCACTACTGAGTTGGCTTATGGTGTGGTTACTGGTAGCACATTTAGCAACTTAACAGAATGGCAAGCGTGAGCTTTTATTTCACATCTTTCATCTTCATAGTAAAAATATGCGGAGCTCAATCATCATCCGTGAAACCACGCTTTTTGCATTTTGCAGCTTCTGTTCTTTTATATTAAATATGATAAATTCTCGTAAGGACACGCACGCACGTCTGTATGTAACATGGTTCACTGTCACTACAATTAGATATTTACATTAGAAAATCATTATACGATTGGAAATTCTCCTTTCGTGACAATAACAATGAATAAATAGCAAAATTACATTCATGCGTGTGACACAGATAGAATCATTGTGCTCCAGACACAGAATTATTAAACTATTTCGAGCCGTAGTTCCGCTGAGTAAAGTGTGATTCTGATGAGGCTATTTTAATGCATATAAGTTCTTATTTAGATAGTGTTGATACTTAATAGACTGGTTATGATATGAGGTCAAACTCCTCCTTCCGAATATGTCTGTATCAATTAAAATCTCCCGTTTCGGTAATATGAAATGCGATAAATAATACTTCCACCAACAGAAACAAATTTTAACGGTTCGATGCATCCAGCTTTTAGGAGTGCACTATTTCATGATTATAATTCGCATTTATAAACGTATTTACTAGTTGGTATTATGCAAACCCATTGAAATTACATACATACATTTTTATGCTACAAACATGCATAACATGCTACATTGTTCAAGCGCTTACCATTGCTTACACTTGTGTAAAACGGCTGCAATGTTTTTGGTTTGGTAGGGTTTTTATAATTTTTCAAATGACATCCAGAATCCAGGCACAACTCTATTATGAACGCGATAGGGTGTAATGTTTAATGGTTGACTGCGGATAGCATTGTGAATCATTGTGATCAAGTATGATGTTATGAATAGGCGATTGTTTATGTTGCTGGAATCGCATCTTTGTTGCGTGTTTGAGATTGAGAATGATGCGTTTTATGAATATGGATTAAGAGTGACGATTATGATGAAATTGTGACGCAATTTAGAAGTGAGGATGGGTAGAAGCAACTTTTAATGTTATTATTGAGTCGTGTCAGTTCACTTGTGACTGAATTCATTTTTGGCACACAGGGATCAAATAACACTCTAAAAGATAAAGATATTTTTACTGTGGAAGCATTAATAATGTTATTATAATATGATGTTTTGTTTAATCCTGTTTATTCACTGTTGACATTTGTTTATTAGTCAGCGTGTATAATATAATACACATTAGTTTCTTGATAAATCAACTCAAATTGGCATTGCTATTATACCTAATAACCAGACCATATTACCTATCCAAGTTTATTTTGTGAAGTGAGGCTGACAGGGTGGTTCCCACGAAAGTTTTCCTGGCTCTCTTTTTGCCCAGTCTAATTATTTTTAACTTCTTTTTCGTGTTGTGAATATTTTACTTTTTAAAGATTTGTGCATATACCCAAGGGTAGGACACTTTACACGGTAATACTTTTTGTATTTAAAATAATTAATATAGGCGAGATTTTTGTGTATTCAACTTCTACGCATATATTATGCAAAATGTGCTCATCTCACTTTGCCCCAGTGCTGTTCCGAAATGCTCTCCTTAATCATTATTTATTACGTATCATTAAACGTGAACTTCTTCATGAGTAATATTTTGAATCTCATAAAAGAAAACAACCGTTGAAATAGGGTTGTCAGACAGTTAAAATCAGGGCATCATCAGGGTGTGATTTTTGGTCTGTCAAGTAAAATACCAATTAAGGCAGCTTACACATTACAAATTTCTATAGAATGCTCAACAACCTAACCACACAAAAGGTTATAGCATCTTCTCATTATCACTGCATTGCATTATAGCGGTTCGCATCGCGAACTTCGCACATCTTGCTGCGATGCAAATATTCTATTCAAATCATTATTCATTCATAATAGTGACTTCATGGTGTGTGGGAGGGCATTTTTTAGTACAAATGCCGGTAACATTTTAAAAGCGAAATCATTAAACAATGTACGCAAAGAATTTTAAAGAAACTTAAAATCTTCAAAATTGAAAGTAACGAGCAGCGACTGGTTTTACTAGGTAAATATATACAGCGTCCTATAATACAAATGACATCCCATCCTTGGGCAGACAAAGTTCATATTCATTTCCTCAAAGAATTTCCGGCATTTATACCCAAAAATGGGAACTGAGAGTGAGTGAAAATCATTTTTTTTTTTCAACAAAACGTACTGACAAAATGCACTGGCAAACATCAAGATGTTTTACGTGATAAAAAGATTTATACCTACAAGTAAACTATTTTCATGCACCCTTGTCTAGTTTTTAAAGATTTAAAAATTCCAATATTCATAAAAATTAAGTCATGCCATGTGTAATTGTAATTTCACAGGTACAAACTAATGTACCTGTGTGTAAAGCCATTTAAAAACATAAAAATCTTAGCATTAAGAATCATTATATCATCATAATTTACATTTTTATTACAATTTAAGCGTTTATGACATACGAGGTTGGAGGTATAATATTAAATTTTGAATTTAATTAACCAAAACAGAAAGCATCAGGTTACTCATGAATATGAATTATACAGAGCATAAAAATTAACGTTCATAAAAAACCAACATTTACTAATAATCAAAGCAAATCCCAATTGGGATATCTAAAATATTATAGACTCCACATCTACTCCAGTCATGATTTGACTTCACCGATTGAACTACAACTGATAAAGTTTTCTACTGACCTGTTCTTAAAATATAGATATTTTCTGGAAAGTATTTATTTAACATAACACGGTGAATAGAAAGGTATAAACCAAGTATATAATTAGGCAGAGTTCATTAATTTTAATCAGTCTTACGTTGTTTTACAGTGTATCGCTGTATTTTTCTTTCATAATTACTGCATCCACTGCTTAACAAGAGAAAATATGATAATCAAGTTTTTCTAANTTGACTTCACCGATTGAACTACAACTGATAAAGTTTTCTACTGACCTGTTCTTAAAATATAGATATTTTCTGGAAAGTATTTATTTAACATATCACGGTGAATAGAAAGGTATAAACCAAGTATATAATTAGGCAGAGTTCATTAATTTTAATCAGTCTTGTGCTGTTTTACAGTGTATCGCTGTATTTTTCTTTCATAATTACTGCATCCACTGCTTAACAAGAGAAAATATGATAATCAAGTTTTTCTAAACTACTTCATCTAACCGCATCTTAAAACATCAACACGTTAAGCAAAACTAGCTACAATTCGTGATATGAATCAGTTATATCTTTATTTCCTGTATTATCTGGAAGAGCTTGTTAGTGTCATCCCCAAAATAGGTGTACAATATACACCCACGGTACCAACTTTCCTTTTCAGTTGTTCTCTTGCATTCCCCCATGCACCTTTAACAAAGGAAACCATTCAGGGCAACACTGCTTCTGGTCATAATATTAATAATTTTAAGGACATCTATCATTCATCATTTAAAAAAATATGTAATCATTTTTATGCTTACTTTGGTTTTTTTTTATTTCGTCTAGATGGGATTTTCTTTTAGTGAAATGAAAAATAGCTACAATTCGTGATATGAATCAGTTATATCTTTATTTCCTGTATTATCTGGAAGAGCTTGTTAGTGTCATCCCCAAATTAGGTGCAAACATAACAATATACGCCCACGGTACCAACTTTCCTTTTCAGTTGTTCTCTTGCATTCCCCCATGCACCTTTAATAAAGGAAACCATTCAGGGCAACACTGCTTCTGGTCATAATATTAATAATTTTAAGGACATCTATCATTCATCATTTCAAAATATGTAATCATTTTTATGCTTAATTTAATTTTTTTATTTCGTCTAGATGGGATTTTCTTTTAGTGAAATGTCTGGATTAACCGAAATAATGAAGGACCGATCGATTTGGAAGGCTCTATTCGCCGAGCTAATTGGCACCATGATTCTAGTATTTGTTGGATGTGGTATGTAACCTTTTATTCTTCACATGGAAATCGTTTATTGTGTTCTAATTCTAGTAAATTGATATAATGTCCTTATAGGAAGTTGCTTGACTTGGGATGAAAAAAGTCCACCCACAATGGTCCAAATAGCGTTAGCTTTTGGGATAACTGTAGCTACTGTTGCACAGGTTAGTTGAAGTTGTGCAAAACTGTATCTTATCTCATTTAGGTTGTTGATTTTATAATACTCATGTTTTCTTGTTTAATTTATCCAGGCCATCGGACATATTTCAGGTAATACTCATGCTTTCATAAATAGATATAAATTGTATATATATGTACGTGCTTGACTGAATGATATTAAGCAACTGAATTGCTTGTTTTCTTAGGATGCCATATTAATCCAGCGGTTTCAGTTGGAATGTTAGTTGCCGGAAAGATGAAACCTATAAAAACGGCTTTATACATAATTTTCCAATGTTTGGGAGCTGTCGCAGGAGCAGCGCTTCTTAAAGTAAGAGGGCCTTTAACAATCTTATATGAATAAGGCTGTGTGCGTCTTCGCCTGAAGTTTTCCATGAATAATGAAATGAATTAAAAGAAAATGAGTTCATTGATCATAACAGTCATAACTGGCTACTGTAGATTGAATGCCAAATGAACAATACAATTATTTACAACTGACATAAATGTCACAATAAGTCAAAGTTAATTGAAGCTTTCTTTGTCCGATCAGGCCGTTACACCCGACCATGTTCAGGGTACTTTAGGAATGACTGTTCCTCATGAATCTCTTGGAATGGCACAGGCTTTTGGTATAGAGTTTTTCATAACGATGGTCCTCGTCTTGACAGTTTTTGGAGTTTGTGATGAAAACAGAAATGATATTAAAGGTTAGTGGTATTAAACAATCAAAGGATATGCGAACAAAGTTTAGCATGTGTGGTACCGTGACAGGCAGGCTTTCGATTCTGTTTAAATTAACGAGAGCTTTTTTCTTTATCTTTTTAAGGATCCGCACCACTTGCCATCGGTTTGTCAATC
>JAHZMV010002017.1:0-12418 GCA_027743765.1 Coecobrya sp. COE2
AGGAGCGAGCAGCTCACTTTTCATTCATTCATACATTCGACATTTTATTATTATTACCTAATCTAAAGTATAGAGAAGTGCATAGAGGATTGTGGTGGTGAGTATGCATGTCCACATTTTAGCTTAATGACTAGTATAATGTCTGCTGAGAAGTAAAAGGTGTTGATCAAAAAGGTCATCCGGTTACAACTGCAGCAGTTTCCTGTGTTGGTTGTTGCTCTCGGCACACAACACCATTTACAACTGTGATAATGATGCAAATGTAGTATCTATAAGCATTGGTGATGGTGTTGATGGTGCGGCGAAGGAGCATAACCAAGTGAAGAGAAGAGGAACATTTCGTGCTCGTCTACTAGAACGAAGAACGACCCTTCATAAGCGATGAACAAAGTGGTGAAGGACTTTCTCATGTTCATATGTAATGGGCTAAATTGAGAAAAAAGGTATCACTAACCATAATAATATTGTTCATGAGCCTTACTAAAAGCATCGTTTGTAGTTACACAAACCTAGAAAATATATTACTCTCGATATTTTAAAGAAATTTTTAAAGACATGCTTGATACTACCCACATCATCATCACGAATTTTATCTGATGCATTCACGCTCATATTATACGTAACAAACTAATACGTAATATATAAGAACTTTTCAACAGTTTTAGACTTCTATGACTGGTACGTATGTAGGTGCATTTTCACATCCTCTCGGATTACATGAGTGCGTAAAAAGGACACCCTGACCCGACACTCTGCTGTATTTTATGTAAACTGCTCACATTATGTAATATGACTACAGTGTTTTATATGGAAAATTGTTACAAACGTGCAACACATGTTTACTAACGCTTGCATATTATACTATTTGTTGGCTTATGATGAGGCAATGTAAAGCGGACAAACTTTATTCATTGAACCATTTTGGTACACCACAAAGTAAAACAAAGAAATGAGCTTATAATTTTGAACAAGTAAACCGGAAATGTGCGTGTAATAATGTGCACTATCATCTGCTCCAACATTTACTAGTCCTATAACCAAATTAATCGAAGCGGTGGTTTGAATTATAAAACTGAGAGAAGTAAAATGGAGCGACAGATGCAAATCAGTTTATATTTGTGTTTGATGTAAAACCGTTTCCGTTCATTTGAGTAATCGAACACTGTTTGCTGTGTCCGTTCGTCGTTTGTTCAATGAGAGTTGAAATTGATGTAGTTCATGTCATCTATTTAAATGCAAGTTATATTTTCTCTCTTTTTTACGTCTGGACAATGTTAAAATGATTAACCATGCAGTTTGTGGGTTTCGCTCCTATTGAAAAACTACCTTCACTCATTCTCGAAATACTAATTTTACTTCTGCTGTCAATATTCACTAGAATGTTAAATATTCTATATACAGGTAAAACTGCTCATCTCCTATCAGCCAAAATGATGAACGAGAGTGACCCCGGAAATGAGCAATTCCTGTGCTTTATTAGAAGTTTTAGCATTAGTATAAGTTTTGTACATAGAGTAGATAGTCGTACCTGTACTTAATCATCTACAATAATAATTTATCATTTACCACAACTGAACACCCAAGATTTGTTTATACAGTAATACGATTTGTTAAATTATGATGATGAGAAATTTTCATTTTATTTTAGACACAAAAAGAAAATTTTGTTAGAACAAATGAACGAGCTGCGAGGGAGTCATTTTATCCTTTTTTAAATCAGCTATTCACACCTTTCCCATGTAGTAATATTATTTGTACAATATGCGCTAGGTTATCTCTCATTATGGCTTACCTAAATGTGTACGTAACACAAACACTGCATTTAAAAGTGAGTAACGTACATAAAATGTGTATAGCGATGAAGGATGAAGTATGTATATCTTCACATTGGTGCAGTTATGATAAACACACAAAATATTAGTATTACGTTATGAACAAACATAAAATGCGAACGACCCAACTCATGGATGGTTAAGTACCTAAACGGTCCAACTCCTATCGCCCATATTTATCATCCGCGGCACAATGCCTATAGTCGACTACTGACTTCATATAATATACAAAACCCAGGGAACTACACAGCTAGACATTTCTTGAGTAGGTATACAATGTATATCAATATGTATCTACAAAGTTGTTTCTTATAAATATGCTATGTAAAATGTAACTTGGGCTTTATGGATTGGCGATGGGTTGGTTTGGTTTCAGTTGGCTATATGCTCATATAACTCATAATATTATTATTTTATTGGTATCGTGTAAGTAAAAAGAGAGCACGAATCTCTATTGTTATCCACGTCTAGAATCTAGATATTATATGCTGTGAAAAGCAGCATAAAGCTAAGCGGATGCTGAAACAAGCCAATATTGAGACCTTATATGTAATAAGATTAGTATACCTTGTTGATAAAAGGAGCACAAGTTCATGAGTGCGGTGTTCCTGCTAATGTTGCAACAAGCCGGCTTCCTCCATTGTTATACAGCCGTAAGTTAGGCACTACCTACACCACACACATAATATTGCCGTGAACTTGTGTAACAGTTCATAGAACAATAAGGAACATGGCAAATCCAGTTTTATGTTTTCTATCAGTTTGTAGTTTATTAATACATATGTACATCTTACGGATCTTGAGCATTTTACCTGTCCTAGCACAATGTCAGGTTCATTTATGCATTGAGAAGATTCTTGTGAAGATATGAAAGTGATTTTTTGTAAAGGAATACCTCATCGTTTTCTCGGCTGTACAGCTATTTTGCTTACTGAGAAAAAATATTTGCATGAATCAACGAATCTGTGACGGTTTGCAATAATCATGCGTCATTAAATCAGTACCAACTACTGCTGCTACCACTACAATGATGTTTGCTAGAAAAGCACAAAGTTGAATGAATGAATATTTCAGCTTGCTGCTCCTGCGTATTAATACAGGTAAATAAATACTACACCACAATCGGCATGTACAAATCTGTCTAATATGGTCACTGTACACCTGCAATGGATATAATCTTGAGGGCAATGACAATACCCTGCTTGGTGAGTTGGTTAGTTCAGTCTCTGCAACTTGGATGATTGCTGACAAGCGTGCTGAAGGCTGAGTGATATATTGTTTGAACTTTTGTTTGAATAAAACCTTCTTCAACTTCACAGCTAGAAACAATAAACATCATCTCATCGTATTAATGGCTTTTGAAAGTGGCATTAATTTATTTACAAGTCATTTAGCTGCATACGTTTGCAATTTTCTTTAAAACCAAATGCAGTTTAATTAATTTGATGAGTATTTTGAACACTGCACCGATATTGCTCCTTTTGTGATTTGATATTGATACTCACGATTATATGAAGTTGGGTTTCACATTGCTGAAGCAATAAACGATACGAGTAAAGTGGTACATTCGATTTGTTTAGATGACAATAATTGACAGCAAAAGTTTTGCACACCCCTTTCTTCAAACAGGATTTCTTCGAAAATATATGCTTTCGTCGATAGAACATGCATCACGCATACTTAATATATTGGATATATGCATACATATTTAATAGTATGCACGCAATATTGATATCTTCCGCGTTGTGTAATAGAGTACACACCGTTTTTAAGTAGCATACGAAAACTGTCATAAAGAGGAAATTAGTTGAAAACTCCAGCAGTTCATTATGTTTATTGTATTAAGTACTAAGTACCATATAACAAGAGCTAATAAGATAGGTTCTTGGTGAGCATATGACCGGTGAAAACATTCAACTTTCACAGAACAGCAAAGTGGGCTACAAGGAGAGGTAGTGAAAAGAAGAGGATACAAATATTACAGCAAAGCTGATTACATTAATTCTTGTTTGCTTGTCATTTAAATATGTATGTTTCGACAATCTGTGTACCATATTTATAAATTAAACTCATTATATTTTAAAACAATATTGAGAATTGTATGAACATCTACATTCTATCAAATGCGACATATGACGATAGTTCAAAGTCCTCTCACCGGTGAACTGTAATGCGTCAAAGGTAAATAGTAAATTGCTTTTTTCTATGTTTGAACAAAAGACTTTTAGTGAACCAGGTGAACGAACACAACCAATTATGTCAAGAAAATATTTATAGCTTTACTACTACTACTACTACTTGACTGAACCACCAGCCATTATCCTGTTTACAAAACATTGTACACTCTCTCTACCAGCGCTAATGGCTGTTTTAAAATATGCCTGAAACCTTTAGAACAGTAGTTTATTTGATCCAATAATATGCTACTGGAGTATTAAAATAGGACATCAGCCACTTGTGATTTTTGCCTTAAATAGAAAAACAGTTCATTTGACAGCATTTTCATGTTGTCAAAAGCATTGGGGTTACAGGGGTGTGCGTGCACGCTGAATGTTTTGCACATACTAGAGAAAAGTGAAAATATATGTGGCAGTGGTATGAGGTTTCGTTTACGTGTGCAGAAGCCATGGGCTCTATTTTCTGAGGTTTATTTGTACGTAGAGGAGAAAACTAGGCCCGGATACTTTTGACCACGTACAATTTGTTTAGCTGCGCGTGGTCTAGGAAAGTATTTAAATGGATTGTACGCAAGCTTTTTTTCTAAAGAATAAGTAACGTTTAATATAATTCACATTCATAACTTGTTAAAGTAAAAATTTTATGCAATCAAGTTATTTATTCTTATTTTTATTAAAAATGGATGGAATATTATATGTTTATAGTACAAGAGTGAATGCATAAGATCACATTGAAGGGAGAGACGTATTAACAAAGTTTTCTTTAAAAATACGCATATCCAGTTGCGGGTTCATGGGGCATGAAATATAGTGGCAGTTAATTAAGAAAATAGCATAAAAATCAGGGATGAGTATTTATAGTAGACACAAAATTCAAGGTAGCTAGCACTTGTTTTTGTTTTATAGTCAATGAGTAGATTGACTGTTTTTGTGTGGCTAGACGGTGGTGATACATCAAAGTGTGGATTCACAAGCTATAAATTACGCACTCGATACATATATTCTTCCTTCTATCTTCATTAGAATTCACAAACCGTACTAGTGTAAGTGGCAGCAATTTATTAAGAGATTGTTATCACCACTGCCCCCGCTACCACTCTCATCCACTACATACGCATTACGAAAGTACCGACCGGCTAGCAATAATGCATAATAATTTAGGCATTGCTATTAAATGTACATTTTAGAAGCATTGAAGATGTTAGCAGAAGAAGACGAAGAAGGAAAGTTCGTAATTTAACTACGTATGTTTCTAATACAGCAGCGGATGAAGAGCTGTTTTAGAAAATATCACGTTACTGATTCGCGTTATGCACAGAACACTTTAAGACATTTTTGGGCTGGGCTCTTTAAAACATGATGCCAGTCCCAAAATTGACAGCAGTCAATTGGAAGCCGGTATTTCGTACATTTCTACCAGTGCGACCAGACAAGTCTGCTTACCTACTTGTTTTCTATAGTTGTTGGACTTCAGTTTCATTCGTCCTGAATATTTCCGAGCTGAATCAAATTGATCTCAATAATATGACATCAGCGAGCGTTTCAATTAATGCATGTGTTGTATTCGTGCAGAAAGTGCAAAGTGTAAGTATACACTGATTTTATCTTTTCCCCAATCCCCACATTGGAAAATGCACTTGACTTGCAATGCTCCATCATTTTCAGGCAACCCGATCTCCGATAAGGTATCATTCTAAACAAATTACTTAGATCCATATGTACACAAATACAGAAGTAAAGAGAAGATTCCCTCTTGATTATTTTGAGAAACGATATTACCATTTTTAGTTTTAATTTCATAGAATTTGTTTTAAAGATGTCATCGCTCAAAATTACCGACTTCAAGTTGGAATCTTTCCAAGTATATTATAAATCTAGTAAACCACCATCAAAATCTCGTACTTTTTTCCACCGATACTCTTGCGTGATAACAAAGTTTTTATCTATGATATTAACTTCACATCGCTCAAAATTACCTACTTCAAGTTGGAATCTTTCCAAGTATATTATAAATCTAGTAAACCACCATCAAAATCTCGTACTTTTTTCCACCGATACTCTTGCGTGATAACAAAGTTTTTATCTATGATATTGACTTCTTGTCACTTTTAGTGGTGCCAGTTAATCATTTTGGTTACCGAAATGCACTCCCATTCCTGTGCATGGCAGTTGTCAAATTTTGTGGTCTCCTCTGTTGATCTGGATGAAAGAAAGGGAAAAATTACCATTCTGAAAGGCATGTATGACGTATGTAATTACTGTTTAAGTAATTTTTGAATAGTTCTCATACATAGCTTTATGGTAATGATACAAAAATTTTGTTTGGGCTCTTGGGAACACTTCAAAATAATAATCATAATTGTCGACAAGGAGGGGGAAATTATGATATGTGGTGGGGATCCGTATACAAACGAAATAATCAGTGCTAGCTACCGATGGTGACGGTAAAACGGAAAACATACAGATAAATGCGAAGTTCACAGGTCTTCATTATGACATTACATTTTATAAACATTGTAACGTTGTTACAAGCAGTATTTCGGGTAGATTGTAAACGAAGGAAAAGGGAAATGGGAAAACTGTGATGATAGCAGTGATGTAGTAATATGTAGTGAACAAAATAAGAACAGGGGCAAACCTCATTTTTCCCATCAGTTCAATCATGAAATTCTCACGATTTTTGTGACTGACAACAATGTTGGGACAATATGACTGCTGCTTTGATAGAAGATGAACGTTATATATACATAAATGCTTGCGTCCAAAAATGCTCAGTTGTACATATATTTACATCGACTGATGCAATAGTAAAAACTACATACCTATGCATAATATAAGTGCTTGTGGTGTAGACAATGACTGCTAACCTTCCAGTTAATATTATTTTGATTCCATTATTATGAAGGCACATTTTCTCTCTGGTACATACCAGCACTTTGCCAGATAATTTTTTATACAAACGTGCTGCCCTAATTGAGATTTGTGTAGTCTAATAATGTTCATTCTTAAGAATGTACTAACTAAATAGAGCGTTAGTACATAAAACACAAACAATGGATAAATAATACAATTGTACCTTTTGTAGAATTTTGTATACAGCTCTGCTGAGAATATTTTATTCGGTGGGGCCTCTGTCGTTGACGCGAGCAAGGATTTCATTTAACGATATGAAGTATGTAAGTCTGCCTCTCAAAACAAACGTTCAAATTATTCCCTGAGAAGCATTTTCAAGGGCAAAAAATTTGGTGATTATGATGATCCTACCTAAAATTGACATGCCATCACCATCATCATCATCACCCGGATTCATTTCAATGTACTTATGCGCACCGCAGCTCAAATTATCAGAAGTTGGGAGTTGTGCCCCATTTATAATATATTACTTATACACAACACACATTAATGTATAATATTCAATTGCACCAACATAAGAGGTATGTTGGCCTTTGAAATGACATGCTTACCTAAAGTGAAGACCATCAGCATGTCTAGATTGTATTCGTATGATCTCATAATAATGTCGTCATATACGTATACTAGAATTGCCTAAAAGCATATAATCGTAATCAATCCTAGGCCAGGTAGGTAATAAAAGAGAATCATAATATCTCCCTTCAGTTACTGTTGTGTTGTGACGATGAAAAATCTAACGCACGTTTGTATGCTAACCCAAAAGGGGGAAACGGTTTCCAACTCGCAGTAGCGGTGGATAGAATAATGTAGGGAAACTAGCCCTTAAGGGATGTTTTATTGTGATGGATAAATACCTACAACATAACATGAAGTGCATTTTACACGTTATGATTACGCTTTTTTAACAAGTCGAGTACCTACCTGAGCTTTTTAGGTTGAAAGGAAAAGGACTGAGCCGAGTGGAAATGGTAGGAAAGGGTGAGGGAGACAACAATTACGCAACTACAAATATTATGTTGACAACAAGTATTTATAAATATAAGGGAATGGAATTAGGAAAAAAATCTTGTGTGGGATGCTAGGAAAGGTCTGAATTTTCAGGCAAGGGCAAAAGATTCACATGAAAAGTTACATATATGTAGTATTTCCCAGCAAACAAATCGCTATTATCGCTTAAAAGAAATCTTTACGACTATTACTCGCGAAATCGTTGTAAAATATCGTTACAATATCACTACTTAATAGTTTTAGTATATTAACGAATTTGCAACTATTTCTTACGATACAAAAATAACTTCATTCAATCATAACGAGATCGTGTCGATAAAACGACTAAAGGAGTGTGTATGCTGATCATTGATTATCAAAGTCCATATGATTCCAGCTTTATTCTACTCCAAAAAAAGTAAAAAATGGGAAGAACAGTTAAGAAGCGGCTGATTGATCTCAGTCAGCGTCAAAAATATAGAAGACTAGCCAAATATAGACAAAGTATTCATAAAGCCAAACTCTTGTTAGCGACACCAACAGCAAAGAAAAATCTAAACGATAACCGTAATAAAAGATTAGAGTCTTCATCATCAAAAATAGAAGCAACTGAGTTTTTGGATTATACAAGTGACAGTGATGCCGTTAATAATTATGACAGTGATTCCGATAAGGGAGAAGCTCCTTTAGTTGTCGAAAATGATTTTGAGACTGCACTCAGGGAATGGACCCTTAAGCACAAGCCTACACAAACAGGTCTCTCCGACTTGTTGAAGATTTTAAGGAAACATGAATGCCATCAGCACTTGCCCCAGGACGCGAGGACCTTTTTGATGACACCACGATCAACGCAGTTGCGAACAGTTCATCCTGGAAACTATTGTCATTTTGGTGTTTACAACGGTTTATGTGCTTATCTTCAATCGTAAGAACATTTAGAAAATGAGATATCCCTAAAATTCAATATTGATGGTTTACCATTATTTAAGTCCTCCCAGGTCCAATTCTGGCCTATACTTGCAAACGTTGATAAGACAAAAATAATATTTCCGGTTGGAATATATGCTGGTAAAGAAAAACCAAGTGATGTGAATGTTTTCTTAGAAGAGTTTGTGTCTGAAGATAAAAAATCTTCAAAGGACTGGGGTCAGCTTTAATGAGAGGTCATACTCATTGAAAGTGCATTCTTTTATTTGTGACGCTCCTGCCAGAGCTTACATATGTGGAATAAAAAGCCACACAGGATACTACGGATGCGGAAAGTGTGAAGTGAAAGGAAAATATGTTGAAAATCGGGTGATCTTCTCAAAATTGAATGCTCCATTGAGGACTAACGACGGATTTCGAAACCGTGTCCAGCACAAACATCACAATACTTATAGTATACTTGAGGAACTTGACATCGATCTAGTGAAACAGGTTCCCTTCGACTACATGCACTTCGTGTGCCTTGGAGTAGTTAGGAAACTTGTTTTGTTGTGGATGAGAGGAAAACCGGCCGGATACAAGCTGCATAAGACTGAAGTAGATCATATTTCTCATGCGCACGTACAATGCGCAAGCTACATGCCCATAGAGTTTACAAGAAAACCAAGGCCGTTGTGGGAAATCGACCGCTGGAAAGCAACAGAGCTGCGTACATTCTTGTTGTACACCGGGCCACTTGTGCTACACAACACACTGAAAAGTGAATATTATGAACATTTTATTGTTCTCAGCGTTGCAATCAGAATCCTAGCAATACCTGATCAAAGTATAATTCTAGTGAACTACGCAGAAGAACTTTTAAACTATTTTGTTACGACCTTTAAAAGATTATATGGAAAAGTGAATGTGTCATATAACGTCCACGGATTGATTCACTTAGCTAACGACGTGCGTCAGTTTGGCCATCTGGAGCTTTTTAGTGCATTCTGTTTTGAAAATTACTTGGGTCAGATAAAACGACTAATTACTTCTTCATCACACCCGCTTCAACAAATTCATCGTCGTCTGTGTGAAAGAAATTTAATCATCACCAATCCCGTTAAGAATTTAAAGAACGAATTTTATAATCCTATACCAAGCCAACTGGAAAGTTATTGTGCATCGGTAATTTATAAAAAGTTCCAGGTGAAAGGATTTGAGCTAAAAGAAGGAACTATATTTCTCTGTACGGAAGGAAATATTTATAAAACAGTAGGTGCTTGTACGTGTAGTGGGGAAGTTATAATTGCGAAAAAATTTCCGGGCCCACGTCCTTTCTTTACAACCCCCTGTGATTCAACATTGTTGGGGATATTTCTCGTAGGCAAAACTGATAAACTTCTACAAAGAATTCCCATTGCAGATTTTTACACAAAGTGTGTAGCATTTCCGCAAACGCAACTTAATTGCACGTTAGTAATCCCACTTATTCCACTCTCATAATGAAGCCATTTGGAATTGGAAAGTTCACTGAAGAGGATGACGCAGTTGCGGATGGTGTCAACAAATTGGATAGTGGGAAACATCTGCTATTGGCCATCAAAAGGAGTTAAACGAGCGACCAAAGCCCGTACTCCTCCAGATCAAACTACTTGGAAAGCTTGTGCCTTTACACTTCTGCATGAATTTGGTAAGATTTTTGAAGACATTAATTAATTTATAGTACCCAAATACTAGTTGCAAACTTATAGTAATTCGTCTTTTATTTACAGATACGTATGATGCAGCCAGGGCAAAACTGGCATTGGCCGAAGAAACGTCTGATCTGGAGAACGTACCAAAAGTATCATCAACACCAGTTGGAGTCTTTGTTGGACCCAAAACGCCACCTCCTCAGCCTTCCTTTTCCATTTTCCCCAGAAAAATTACATTAACTAGTGTTCAGGATGTATTAGAAAAGGAGACGGAAACGGGACATTATCCAACGTCAGATGTTTCCAACAAAGAACCTGGATCATCTCAGTCAACCGGAGCCGTGGGGAGTGTACAGCCTCAAGCAAATGAGTTGCTGTTTAGTACCACATCTATTGACTTAGGAAACCTATTTCCGGAAGTGTTGAATTGCTTTTTCAAGAGATCCTAACCAAATTGGAAGGTTTGAAGCAAAGTGTGGATGAGAACACGGAGACAGTCGGAGTGCTGTGTAATCAGCTGGCAACTTTCCAGTTACAGACAGCCGGAAATGAATCAGGGAAAAAAGCGACAACATTGCAAACTCACTTTAGTTTCCCANTTTCCGGAAGTGTTGAATTGCTTTTTCAAGAGATCCTAACCAAATTGGAAGGTTTGAAGCAAAGTGTGGATGAGAACACGGAGACAGTCGGAGTGATATGTAATCAGATGGCAACTTTGCAGTTACAGACAACCGGAAATGAATCAGGGAAAAAAGCGACAACATTGCAAAATCACTTTAGTTTCCCACTGACTTCACAAGAGGACTTGGTTAAGCTAAATGACTTTTTGCAGAGTTCGGATGGAAAGGACACACTGGTTAGTTAACATAAATAAATATTTATATTTATTGGTGCATTTATCCTGATTGATAACTTTTTTCACTATTTTTATAGAAACGATTTCTAGTTGGTACGGGAGGTTCCAAATTGGAGGATGCTATTCAGCGGGCCATGGAGAAACTCTTTCATGACAACTTGACTGTTCTGTACAGTCTGAAAGGAAAACGTGGCAAGCTTTGTTTTTCTGAGTTTTCAGAAATTACTCAATCAATTGAAGGTGAATATGTAGATATTTATTGTCACAAAATACATTGTTAATGAATTCATGTTATTAAGGCCTATCAATCATTATTTATTACAGTGGCTGTACGAGCATTTCCTTCTTTGGGGTTGTTAGCCAACGCTGGACAATTGGATTCAAAATCCTGCGAGGCTGCATTCGGAGCGTACTTTAAAAAAGTATCTGATCGCGTTTTGCAGCGAATGAAGTAAGCAGACAAAATTCTAATCGATTTGCTTTTTGATTTTAGGAAGTCAAGTTCAGCACAAGGATCGCCGTTGCCTCCGTCTGATTAACTGTTGTATTATTCCCAATTTTAAAAGTTGTCTGTTAGTTTGATTTAGAAATAAAGTATTTATTTTCTTTTTGAGATAATATTTTTCTGTGGTGAATTGTTATTAATTAAATTTTAATTAGTTACCATTATACTACCATTTAAAGTATTCGTATGCATTTGGTCGAGATATCGTAACGATCTCGTTATGTAGTTATACCTGTCATCGTGTAGATTTCTTAACAATGTCGCTTCAAAATCGTGTTGTTTAAGTCGTATCGAAATCGTTGGAATTAGTTAGGGAATCTACTGACATTTAGCTTTAGAATCGTCAACGATTCTATTACGACTTGTAAAGATATCTATAGCGATTTCTACCGATTTTTAATGACGATTTTTAAACGATCAGTGCGATTATTGTTTACTGGGTACTACCTACACTGAAACTAGTGCTGTGTCAGCGGTAAGAAATTCCAAGATAATGGTCATACAATACCAGTGACGAAAGATAGCTTATTGTTGCTGGCTGCTCTGCT
>JAHZMV010002018.1:0-12299 GCA_027743765.1 Coecobrya sp. COE2
CAAGAGCGTTCTACTGGAATAATAGGCAAAGTATTCTATAGACCCACTTCCGGTTCACCGTTGACATCCTCATTATCATTGTCAGAATTTCGGGGAATTTTACCGTTCATTACCACAAGGATTTCTCATTATACATCTATTCAAACTGCACATAGGTTTGTGTGACTACATAGGATTACTACTTCTGTTTGCTTTTTCAAAAAATCAGAGCGGTAGTATGCAAGTAAAATAATTATGATGGCTTGTTACAATCTTACTGGTGATATTGAACCAGAAAGTAACAACCAGGCCAATCGGATGCATCGTCATTTTGATTATGACTCACATGACGTAGTTTTCTATCTAATCAAATCATCATAATGAAAAGCTGTAAAAATAGCTTCCTGCCGTTGCACCCCGTTGCCTTGTAATTTACTCAACTTGAATTTTTGGCAATTAGGAAGCAGACATGAACATACATAACTAAATCATGGGCATAATTTATAATGAACTGACAGCCCAGGTAGTATTACATTAATATTTTTGATACTTTAGTGATGTACATTAATAAAATACATAACAATAAAAATTAGTTATTACCGTTTTACGAATAACCAACAAAGCACACCAGTCATAACATCATTGCACGCAATTTGGTGTAGGTATGTCCTTTTTTGCTGCTGACGTTGTTGATTAGACTAGACAAAAATGATGAATGCAAAACTGCAAACAGTAAAATCACACATGAAAATCTGATCTTATTATTGGGAGTTGTCCATTGAATAGACATAACTATTTATAGGCATCGCATGTAAAATAGTTAAGTTCAACAGAGTCGTAAATAAAGTGGAAAATGCGCTTATTAGAGCGGAACAAAAACGGACTGAGCACAGCGAAATAGATCATAGTTTTAGTTGACTGAGCTATTGTTGCTATCTGCGCTGAAATAAGAAGCAATTTTATTAGTTTAGTCTAGCGTATTAGATCTCTACTTAAAAATAACAATTTGGAATTTGGATTAGGTATGCATTTTTTCATCTACTGCATTCAAATATGTTAATGTTAAAAGATTGATGGACTATCTAGAAAGGAAACAGGTTCTTAAAAATCAGTTTGCCTAAATGTTGTTATCTCTGCTTATTTGTTTGCTCTATATGTCCTCAATATTTATGTTTCATTTTTTCTCATTTACATCACCGCTCTTTTGTTTACCGAATTTGAGTGAATTTCCAGGGAAATCAGTAAAAATAATTGCTATTATGGGGTTAGGTGGACTTAACGAGCACAAATGTGTGTTCGTCCATCCAATACATTTTGCACAATTCGGAAAATGGGTTATCTATCACTCAAATTATTTGCTTGTCGTGTTCACGTCATTTCGGGATTAGAATGTCTCATTTAGTCTCCCTGGCAAAATAAAATAAAGTAGTGGAGAGGACAGCTAACGATGATCCTGATGATAGCGATGATGATGAGTGAATTATAAAAATCTGTGGGGAATACGTGGAAAGTGGACAGAGAGAGGAGATTTGTTTGCCTGTCTGATAATGACGTTTAGTTATTATGATTGTTATGATGGTGATAAGACGCCTACTCGTACTTCACAAATAAGTCCACTTCATTTGCTTTTGAAGCAGCCTTCTATCAAAACACTTTTTGGTTGGATTGTATCTTTCTTTTCTGCTGGTGCCGGAAAAAGGGAAAGAGAAGCCATCATAATAGCAACCTCGGAGAATAAAAGAGCTGCTCGTATAAATGTTTTCATGTATTTCGGTATTCATTCTTCTTGTTGTTCTGATAGAATATACAGAAATTGTACACAAGAGTAAAGTAAATATAGCTCCAAAAATTTCCAAGAGAGGAAATGGTAGAATCTCTTTTGAAGTGGTCTACTACTACTTTATCGTGGTGTGCTGCTTGAGGGATTCGCAACAAAACAACATTTTGTAGTAAAAACTTTAAGAAAACTAAGAAAAGTATCAAGAAGACCTATAAAAGGAAGCTCACTCACCCAACCCACACATTTCTTGTACTAAAAATTCGCAACACTCCTCTGGGCTTTGAAAGTAGCAGGTAAAAAAAGTAACCCATACAAAGATGAGTTTCCAGCGAGATCTAAAAACTTAATGCTTTATAATATTATTTGCAAATACCTGGAGGAAAAAGGGAATCTTTAATAATCTTCTTCCTCTGCCACTATACTGACGCTGCTTCGAGCGTATTTTCCTTCTTTTTACTTTTCAATTTGTAAGCAGGACATGTTTATTCATTCGGGTCTCATAAAATTATTTTATGCTGTACACAGTTTCATATGATTATCCTTTTCCTATGGAAGTTTTTCATTAGTCGTTATACGCAACTTTGTATATTTTCCCAAGAGACTGTCTGTCTACATGTCGGTACGTATTTATGTAATCTAGTCAAGATTCAGCCATAAACCAAAATCTTTCTTGCTACTTTCAGCATACCGCATAGAAATTTCATTACCGATATTACTTTTTGCTCAGCTAAATCCTCAATTGAGCGTAGGAAGTTGCTCATGATGATGATTATAATAAGGATGATGAAGAATGGCGTGATGTTAAATGAAAATGAAGGATTTTGATTTGAAAGGGGATTATAGAAAATAACATGGAAAATGACGAGATAAAGATGACAGTGATGATGATGGAATGACAAGAAAAAAATAAACAGATGGACGGATATTATTTGTTTTCTGGTAGTTGTAGTGCTGACTGATCTTTACATGGAATTTTCAAGTAGAAATATGGCAGAACATGAGTGTGTAGGTGGTTTCGCTAAAGTACACACAATGATTCCCAAGTGAGCTTCCTGCCACCGAATAAATAAGAGAGAAAAGTGCAAAAACTGGAACAAGAATTTATTGCCATTTTCCCCTACTTTCCCTGGTGTTTTTCTTCCAGATGGTCTACAATTTCGATCCGAATCTCAGCATGGGGCTATAACAACTAGACACACATGCATGAAATATATTATAACATGAAACTTGAATTTCCATCTGCTGTGAGATGCCTGTATAATGCCTACATATTGTAAAATACTGTCCATGCGAATGGAAGGAAGGGCGAATAATGTGCAAAGAAAGGCTTTTAGCTTTACGCACAGAAGCTGGGTGAAAGTAGAGGCGACAAATAGAGGGATTTGAACTTTGGATGTGGAAAGATCATACCGATGGAAATCATGATAATGATAATCTAGCCAATGTCTCTATATATCCATCCGCATTCATGTAATACGTGTTGTTCCGAATTACAATTGTTGTAACTGGCAACTTTGCGAGTTAGATGGATGCATGAATAAAATGGAAAATGGAAAGTCTGTGTAGGAGTTCAGAAAGGAAATGACTGTGACAATGTAAAGAGGGAGAGCGAGCGACAAGGTGACATTTGAAGAAAGAGGCTTTAAAAATGCAAAAGGTTCCTTTGAAGATACATCTCGTGGAGATTTATGGATAACTTTTGCGAGAGCTTTTGGAAATGGTACTCGGTTCGTTGTGCGTACTTTTTTGTATGACGCACCATTTTCCTGTCCACTTTTCCAGCTTCCTTTGAGGCAGCTTTTTTGGCTTTAATATGATTTTATGATGAATGTTGAATGATCTACGGCGTTTGTCCAGAGAGAAAAATGGATGCTTTATATTCACCCATCCAAATTCTTGAACTGCTTAAGCTACATCTATATAAATAAATTTTATATATTTTGAGGCAAATCCGGTTTCAAATAATATATAGGGAGATAATGCGGCAAATAATGTGGGATGGTAACTGTTACGACGGGGTTCCAGCCATCTTTGTCATGTTAGGTCGGTGTAGGATTTGGATTTTACAATTTTGTTGATGCCACCTGCTTGAAAGCTGGTGGAGGTGGAAAGCGGTACTTTGAACTTGTAATAATAATATTTACTGTTGGTTGTTATGGCCTTTCCGGCTTACTTTTTTTCCCAGTCCCATTTCCGGGATTATTTGCGAAAAGAATTGTAGTACTCTTGCATTGGAACAAGTTTCATGAAGAATATGATGTATGAATACACTTTGTCCAGAGGACGTGACAATGCAAAAAAATAGGTTGGAAGAGACAAGAGAAAAAATGTTTTGGATTAGGATTTATTATCATGAAAATCATGATTCATGGAGGCGGATATGACTACCTCGCTTTTCATTTTAGTTGTGGAAGAAATGGTTGAAAGTTCAATGACATATCTAACTTGAGGGTAGTAATAAAGTAAATTGGAAGAGAGAAATCGTGGCAGTAATTGGACGTATGAAGAAAATTAGTTTGTTGTTTTGAAAACGGGGAAACTTGAATATACCTACGGCGAATTATATTAATTTAATGTAATTAATTTAAATCTAATTTTGATTATTTTTTTGCAGATTGGGAGTCTAAAAAATTACTATCTGTTCGAACACGCGAGAATCCGCAAGCGCTCCGTAGACCAAAGTCATGAACATCATAAACTTCTTTCCGACGAACCTGATGTAAGTTTCTTGCCCTAAAGATGATATAAAATAGGATTTTAATGAACAAATAATAATTATTAATAATAAGCTTGAATTGAACGAGAATTTACATGCAATTGGTTTCCCGTTTGTACACAGGTGTCGTGGTTCGAACAACAAATGGAGAAAAAGAGGGTAAAGCGAGACTTTCAGTATTACGATGGTGCTCACGGTAGTGGAACCAGTGGATCTGGAACATTTTTTGGATCCCCTTCCACACACTCTTACATTTCCCCGTACCAAAGTGGCAGTGGATTTCCTGATCCACTGTGGAAGGAACAATGGTACCTGGTAAGTTTGATATGAATGATTTGATAATCTTCATATGAAGCCATTTCAAAGAAGATGAGCAAATGTATGACTGACAACTACGTTTTGTCTATTCTTAAAGACTGGTGGAGTTGAAAAAATGGCAATTGATTCTATACGGAACGGATGTAAATCCTATTCGTCTAAAGTCCAGAAGTCTTCAGTTGCCCCATCATCCACCTAGCGCTAGTGGACTCGCTTCTGGTGCTAGCGTACCCACGGGTCAATACCACGATCCTGGCCAGCAAAATCATCCCAGTTATCGGGCAATACATCCCAGTGGAAGGGAATCAACCCAATTGCCTCCACGATTTGTATCCCAGGAATATCTTTTTAGCAGTGCGAGTGAGCAAAAAGAAAGTACCATTGTGCAAAATGAGAAGAAGGCACATTCTGTACGAAGCCAATGTCAACATGAGTACTGGATCAAGGACCTGGCAATTTGTGTCAACGACTGCCCTGATGGCTACTTTGAGGATAAACTAGCCAGAGAATGTCTCAGTTGTTCCCAGCGCTGCAAATCCTGTTACAATGCTACAAGTTGCACAGCTTGTGAGCACAATTTGGTTCTGCATGACACGGAATGTGTTGCAAAATGCCCCGAAAGATATTACGAAGCCGACTCCAGTTGCGAGTTATGTCCTATCAAAGACTGCACGAGTTGTGCAGGACCTATGGGCCAGGATTGTGTGGAATGTGCAAAGGGCCTGTACTTGGAAGATGGACAATGTGTTTCCNGCACAATTTGGTTCTGCATGACACGGAATGTGTTGCAAAATGCCCCGAAAGATATTACGAAGCCGACTCCAGTTGCGAGTTATGTCCTATCAAAGACTGCACGAGTTGTGCAGGACCTATGGGCCAGGATTGTGTGGAATGTGCAAAGGGCCTGTACTTGGAAGATGGACAATGTGTTTCCAGTTGCGGAATAGGGAAAAGGCCATCGGATTCCAATGGAGAATGTGTGGAATGTTCGATCGGGTGCCAGCAGTGTGGAGGGCAGGGACAGTGCGTAGTTTGCTATCCCGGTTTCCAGTTGAGTGCAGATGGACAACGGTGTCAAGGGGCAAGCAGTTGTCCAGTGGGTATGTACTTGGGCGATGAAGGTCAGTGTTTGGGATGCGGGGATTTGGATTGTTTGAAATGCCATGGGGGACAGCAATGCATTGAGTGTAGGGATGGAATGATGATTAGACGGGGTCAGTGCGTGGAGCAATGCGGGCAGGGATTTTATTTGGGGGTAGGAAACAAGGAGTGTTTTAAATGCGCCAGTTTATGTACGAGGTGTACTGGGGAGGGCGAGTGTGTCGAGTGCAGAGCTGATGGAATGTTGCAAGGGGGAAGGTGCCTGCCTCATTGTCCAAATGGGTAAGCACGTCAAAATAAAAAAAAATTAATGTTAAGGGAGCGGCTAGCATTATTGCGCCATTTTATTTGTTTCACATTAAGGTACTTTAATGACGCCGGCACCTGCGTCACCTGCTCTTCCTCATGTCTTACCTGTATTGGTCCGAAGGACGATGAGTGCGTCACGTGTGATTCCGGCAGAAGACTGACAAAATCGGGGACATGTGCCCCGGTGGAGCAACAAATTGCCACTTCCTCTCACGCGGTGCTTTACACAAATGGTTCTTGTTCCGACGGAATCCTTTTATGATTCAAACACGAGGGAATGTAGAGACTGCCACCCATCGTGTTCCAGATGCTCTGGTAAGCCAAGGTTTCAAATAAGACTTTCCTGGAAAAGGTTCCATCAAATTTCAATATTTTATTCAATGGTCTTCCCTAGGCGCCATGGCGTTTCAATGTCGGGCCTGTAGATATCCTTTAAGACTGGACCGAGGCAGTTCTCGGTGTATACCCTGTTGTCACAATGAGAATAGCGAGGACTGTTGTCACTGTGATGAAAAGAGACACTCCACCACATCTCCTTACAATGGTACTTAAGAAATCTACACTTTCTTTATCTAACCCAATTATGTATGAATCTCACTTCACCCCATGTATCTTTTAATTCCCACAGGTGAATGTCATTTTGTCTCCCGTCGTGTTTCCGAATCCGAAGAACGGGAAATCAGCTCGGGAACGCTTAGCGACAAGGTAGTCCTCATGTCTTTCTGGTTCACCGTTTTCGTCCTCGTTCTTGCCGTTATCGTTGTCTTTCAACGGAATAAACGAGGAAAGCATACGCCGAGGTGGGGATGTATCCTCCTCCATGAACTATTTCAACTCCTCGTCATCCCTCGTAGGTGGCGACGACGGAGCCGACTCTTCAGCCTTACTTGTTAATAGTTCCTCCAAACACAGGAGCAATGGAAGATCTTTGACCTCCTCCTGGCGTCACAACAGTAGTAATAGCAACGTTAGGTATACCCCGGTGAACTTAAATGATGGAGGCGACTTTGTAGAAAATGATGAGGATGACGAGGAGGATGAGGAGTACTACAATCAACAATTTAAGAACCATTACCCCAATCATCAGCAAAATAAAAATGAGATTAGCAAAAATCATAATAATCATCAAAGTTACAATGGAGGTAGGAGGAGGGTGCTTGAGGAGGTAGATGATGAGGTAGAGTTTGAACACATTTTAAATTCACAACAGTCCGAAGGAGTTCCTCTCGTTTTAAAGACTTAACGGTTTTAATTATTACTAATTTTTTTAAGAAAAAATGTATAAATCTTTTGATATTTTTAAGTTTTAAAGCTCATTATGCCCCAATGCTAAAAATACACTATTGGGCAGGTAATGAAGCGACTGTTTAGGATTACAAAAAAATAACAAGTGGACATTAAAAAAAGAAACTTAAATGGTACTTTAATTACTATATATTGTTCATACAAATTTCATCATCATTACATAATTATTACAAAAAAGTCATTAATTAGTCTCGCTGCATGAAGAGAACTCAACTTTTAAAGTACATTTATTATATACCTATCAGCGTTGATATATCGTTTTTGTCCGCTTGTCTGTTGTATTTACTTGAATTATAGTTTTATTATTGCATGTTTATTAAAAATGTACATTTTATTGTAGTTTTCTAGTTTAGATTTAAGATTTTTAGCTTTTATCATACTGATTTAGCGCGTTTTAATGATAGATTGCTGTATAGTTATTAAGTTTTACGGAAAATACATACAAGTCATTTTATTTCATATCATTTCTATCTACTTGAAAAGCTCGTTTTAACGGAGAAAATAGTTTGTTAAAGGTGCACTTGTAAATTTTAAACGATAATTTTCGTCTTAATTTCCAAGTACTTTAATGCGATTAGTACTAACTAAAATGGTTATAAAGAGTTTTGCTTTGTCGAGAGAGAGTATGTTTAATAGTTTGTAAATTAACTTTTCATTGAAAATTTAAAAAAAGGAATATTTTTAACTGTGTGATCTTTTGATGTCCTATTAGTTTTAATGTAAGTTTTAAGCATTTTTATTTGAAACAAGTTAACTGATGATAAAAACATTTTTTAGACAATTGTGTATGAAGTCCTTTAAGAGACAATTTTTACGTGTTGTGTATTACATTATTATTATTAAATTAAATCAATCTTTAGTTGGATTTTAAAAATAATCAGCGATTTTTAAACGTGAAAAGGAAACAATTTAAGAAATACATCTTAGAAGAAACTTATGTCACGTTTTTTTCGAAAGTGAAATATTATATGAAATTGTGTTACTATATTAACGGAAGAAAAATGAATAAAGATATTTTTGATGTTTATAACAATCCCTGAAAAAAATTTAAAACGTGGATTTGGCTAACTTATTCAAAATCATTTATTTTGTTTCCACCGATATTCATTTTATTTACAAAAGTCAGCACATATATTGCGAATAATAAACTTTATGTACAAGATCTATCATAATCTGTTATATTTTATTTTACAAGAAGAAACATTTAATTAATTCACATCATTATAAATATGGACTGCGAGTTTATATAAACCTTTAAGCAATGCATAGATACAATAATACTTAATAATAATAATAAAATACATATTTATGAATGATTTGATTAATAAACTGCTTACACAGAAAAGAAAATATCGTTAGCATCCACCCCAAACTACCACTTTCATCTGTACGTAATGCACAATCTCTCTAAAATACTATAAGTTAATTTGTTGCTCAGGTATTTGTAAAAAATGTCATTTCTGAAAGTCAATTTGATAAACTGGAACGAGAAAGTACTATTATTAAACTTAGAATTAATTTTTTTGTCAAGATTTTTAAACGGAATGGATTTAGTTGAAAATACCCCTGAAAAGATTTTTTATATACAATTTAGAACTGTAAAACCGCTACTTAGAATGTACCACTGGTATTAAATCTTCAATAATCCAATCACTTGTACAGTCGTATACGCTTGTTGCTGACAGCTGAAAATATACAAAAAAAGAAACATTTAAGTAATAAATTAAAATCTATCCCTTACAAATTTAATCCAAGTGTCATTGAGATTCATGGTACCTTTTACAAGACAGACTTCTGCTGGGATCCCGTTCTCCACCAAAAAGTCCAACCAAAGCTGTTGTTTCTCTGACAGGTGATCCCCAGGACCTTTCACTTCGACAAAGAGCACCTTTCTAATTGAATTTTGCACCACTGGATCATTTTCACCGTTGCTGTCTTCCTCTCCACCAAATAAGTCTTCATCCCCCGGCTCAGTATCCTTCCACACAACCAAATCAGGAAATCCACTAGAATAGTGGCGATAGTTTTTTGCGAGCCTTTCGCAAATGTCAGCAATCATTTTGGTACCCATGGCTCTCATTAAACTCTTCAGCCTGTCGATATTATCTTCAAACATGGACCAGCTCACAATACTTAGTTTTTTCTCGTGGGTTGTCCAAATCTCATCAACAATACCGAAAAGATCTTCCATTGCCAAGACAGAGCGGAATTAGGGTGAGTTTCTCGTCTATCAAATCTCTACGACGATGGTAAAAGTCTTCAAAGTGAAGGTCTAAAGGAAAGGGTTGGTAGCGATGGTGAAAAGCGTCCGGAATACCGTCGTAAAATATCACGTCCCAAAACAGAAGACCGTATATTGTTGTCACAGTGGAGCCCTCTCCATGAATGCCACAAGAATACTCATGTTGCTCCAGGTAGTAGTCGATCACAAATTGCTCCACAGAACCCATGCGATTGGAACCGGTAGCGTCCTTGCGGCCGATGAAGACTGACTTGCCCATTGCACCTGGTCCTTGATCGCTACAAAAATAAAACAAAAATGTACGAACTACTAAGCTGACATTTATTCACTTATACACATTTTCTACTGAAAATTAATGTCAATAAAAATAAAATCTTACAGCTTCTCTCCAGTAATTGTTCTTGTGGGTATTTCATTCTTCAAAAATAGTGTTTGTACTTCATCTGGAACTTTGTTATCCTCCAACAAGACGACTTGCGTTTCAACATCCTCACTCCCAAAATTGTTAGCATCTTCAACAATTTCTTCTTCATCGTCGTCCTCACTACTATCGTCAATATATCGCTTTCTTCTTGTGGCTGCTTTCCTGCGCTTCTTCTTTGGTTTAGGTTTCGGAGGTGGAGGCGGCATCTTTTTCTTGCCCTTTTTCTCCAGTGTACTTCTGATTTTTTCTATACGTTGACTCAGCGTCAATCTATGATTCTCTTTTAAGTGCTTATCCCTCAATGCTTCCTCCAAAAGAATTTTCACATCCTCCTTGCTTTTCTTTAGGTGTGTTTCGCTATTAATAACTAATCTTTCCCACCATCTTCCCCTGTAATTCGTGAGATATACTTGCTGTACTAACAGGAATCTAATTAGCTCATTAGCTTCTCCAAATCTCTTTAATTTTTGGAAGCCATCAACTCCCAGCCACAAACAATGTGTGAGGACGGATCCCGCCGTGTAAATTCTTAAGAAGGAAGGCAGTGCTGAATCATGTTCATTAACAGTCTCTTGAGAGAGAATATTTTCCAGGGAAATCTTCGACTGAGCTGCGAGACTCACAACCTCTGTCCATTCTTTAGCTTCTGAAAAGGCCACTACATTGGAGTGAAGGGAAAATGCTTCATGAAATTGGATAAGATGATCACGGGAAGGGTAGACTTTTGTTGCTTTGTTGATGGTATACGATGGATACTCCATTTGTCCCATTTGATTGAGTAAAACAATCAAAAGTTGATTACTGGCCTGGTCATTTTCCACTTCCCAGTATTGAGGCGGTGAATGTAAGAGGAATAAACGGGAAAACATCAATTTTGAATGGGTCGTCACCCTGTACGCAGGTCCGAGTTCAGTCAGCGCATGTTTCAAAATTATTGACGAGGAGCCTCCAGACCCAACACCGGTAAGGGTTTTTTGATTTTTCCGAGCCGATAACAGTGAATCTTTAAAAGCTTCCTTGGTTTTCTTCTTTACTGGATTTACATTCATTTTCTTAGATAAGCTTGCTAATTTACCGAGATCCAGCGTGTCCAGCACATCTTCTAATGAACCGCAGTTCAAGGTTGATATCAGGTCTATGAAACCTTTCGACTGGAGCTCAGAACATGCTTCAGTGAGATCATCGGGGAGTTCTTTGTTATTATTGTTAAGTTTTGCATAAGGTCTCCAACACCACTTTCGTTGGAAAAGGCGTACATACAAATGTTGTGAGTCGATTGATAAAGTAACAAAGTCTTGAACCAATTTATGATCTTCAGAGTGAATTAGGTGAGCATGAAACGTATCAGTAATGACCTCAGTCAAAATAGTTAAAAAGTTGCGTAGAAAATACCGAGCTTGACCACCTCCTCCTTGTGATCCAGTGAAATCCAATCGTCTTTTTGTGGGACTTTGGCTGTTGTTTCGAGTAAGGCTATTTTGAAATTTTGATTTCGACGTTGGTGACTGCGTTGACGCAAGTACTGACGCTGAAGTGGAGTCTAGTGAAGCATCAGAACTGGTACGTTTCATTCGCGGCATGTGTCGAATTGGTGAGAATTTATTCAGTTGTGATTTTGGCGAAATTTTCTTCGGAGATTTGAATGTTTTATCTACAGATTGAAGCTGCTCATGTTCCAAAGTGTGGAAGATACTTGGAACAAGGTGATTTTCTTTGTTTGGTGTGGATAAAATGGAAGGCGACAAGGGCTCTTGATCGTTTTCATCTTCGTTAGTGTTCAGGGAACTTTGTGAAGAACGGATAATTTCATCCACATCAATTTGAGAAAGAACCTCATCCCCAGAAGAATCACTACCGTTGAAAGGACTGGAAGCGGGTTTTTCTTGGGATGACCTTACAATTTCGTCGACATCAATTTGAGATAAAACTTCGTCCCCAGAAGAACCCTCACCGAAATCACTGTTATTACTGCTTTCATTTATTAACGCTGTAGGAGGAGGAATATTTGCTGTTGGAAGGTGCTGCTCATTTGACGTTGAAGGTATTGGTTCAGTTTTGATTGTGCGCCCTTTATTACTTGCATCATTGTCTTCATTTTCATCCGACGAACTTGAACTAATCAAGT
>JAHZMV010002019.1:0-19484 GCA_027743765.1 Coecobrya sp. COE2
ATGTGGTGGAAATGGGAAAAGGATTGGAAGATGGAAGACCACGTAGTTATTTGGGAAGACGGTCAAACTGCGGACAATCCCGTGCTGGAAAAAGATTTCATGCATATTGTGGCCCTTCTAGAGGAAAAACCTTTTCCAAAAGGAACGAGTCCGTGGGAGGTAGTTATCGTGAAAAATGTGAAACTAGAAAATGTCAAGTATGCAGGAACCACAAAAATGGCCATAATATTCCGTTTTCACCATGGTCTGGCCGACGGAGTAACCGCGATTCAGCTTTTCATGAAATGCGTTCTGGACGATAACATCGAAATGATTCCCAAGCCCGCTTATGTTCAGCGGAACTACATAGAGAAGAAACTATTTAAACTAGGGGCCTTTCTCCAAATCCCTTACCAATTTCTGAAACAAGGGGTATGTGCCTTTGATGTGAATGATTGGCATCTTCCAGAGGATAAATTATCCCGGAAAATTTACAAAGGATGGACAAGACGAATTCCAACTGCCTTAATTAAAGAAATTAAACTCAATCTTGGCGTGGGATTCACTGCTGTACTTGTTTCGGCTGTGTCTGGAGCACTCAGAAAAATGATGATTAAGCATAACGTTAAAGTTCCAGAAAGAATGAATGCAATTGTTCCATTACCGTGGCCAAAGCACCCTAAAAAGTTTTGTAACCATTGGAGTTTCGGATTTCTGGAACTGCCCACTGGCCATTCAGAACCAATGCGGAGACTTAACCGGGTTCAAAATTATATTGAAAGCATGAAGCAGTCTGCGGTTCCTGCTGTGAATTTTTACATGCTTGCATTTGTCAACATGTTACCCACTTGGATAATTAGAAATACTGTGATGACCAACTATTATCCAACTGTGATTCTCTCAAATTTCCCCGGACCGCCACCAGAAAGCTTTAGTATTGGATTCCCTTTGGTGGACACCATGTTCACTGGAGGACCTTTGCGTGGCAATATTGGTACGTTATTTATAAGTTATCATTTATCATATTAATTCTTAAGTATTTTAAATTTAATTAGCGTTTAATCGAAGGTATGCATTTCATTGGATTTTTTTTTATATTTGCAGGTATAAGCATTTGTATTTTAAGCTACGATGGTGCCATTCGTATCGTTTTGGGAGTCGACTCGTCCATCTTTAAAAATCAGGAAATGCTGGACGAGTTTACTGAAATCATAGAAAATGAATTTTATGAGCTTCGGAAAGAAACTGTAGTTTAACTTGCATTCGTTAAGTATTTAATATATTTATTAGTAGTCCGTAGTATCATTTGCTTTCCATACAAACACATTGTTTTCAAGCCTTAGAATTTAACGAAATCAAAATACATAATATGTACATATAATGTAAAGCACACTGGTTTTGTATACTGGATATTATATTCTCGAATCGAGAATCTCGATACCAAAATTATTGTCTTACATTTAAGAATACTAGCATGCATGTATATTATGTGATGTACATCTTATATTATTATGTGTTGAGCCAGTTTTACAGACAACTTTAATTACGATATAATGTAAATAAAACATACTACATAGTTATAGAATATTTTTGTATTTAAACAAATTTAAAAATTATGTAATCACGTCAAAGTGAAAAGGGACTAGTCCGCTTGAAAAAGACGGTCAAGTACGACTTTAAAAAGAAATAAAAATGCCTTCGTTGGAAATCCACAATTATATTGTTTGCTTTTGGAGAAGAACCAGATCTCCAGGCCAGTTACGTCATTCCGAGAGAAAAGGTGAAAAACAAAAACAGCATTCTTCCCAAATAAATTTTAGTGGATAAAACTAATGTTATAAATAAATTGGCAGGAGAAAATAAAGAAAAGTTCTCTGAAGCAAAAGGGAAAATTCATGCAAAATCCCGTTTATGGTACAGAAGAAAACAGTGCCAGTAAGGTACTTTTTCGCACATCATGTGCAGTATGTTGACTGGAAGAGATTGACTGGAAGCGTAAAATGGATGCCATGGAAGTATGCATAGTTTCCATGGAGGTATGCATGTCTTCATTCCATTGGAGTACACGAAGTGGGCCCTTTCATCTTGATCTTATACCCCTATGATGATGATAGTCGTGTGGCGAACTTGGTTTAGCTATTTAGCCGTGTGCTTTCACTCCCAGTGGCTTTTGCCATTTTCTCCTCCACTACAACTGCCTCTCTGGATTTTCAAGGATTTTTCATTCAAGTAAAGGGCAAGGAAAACACCCGTTTTTATTTACGGGTGGATGTATATATGCCACATATTACCTCCCGCGTACATTCCTTCTGTCAGATAGACGTCATAACCGAAACAGCGGAGAAAGTGTCCTAACTACTATACAATATATAGGGTTATGCTATACATTAGTAATGGGGAAAGTGAGTAATATGGGAAAAATAGGTGAAAGCAAAGTGACGAGCGAAAGCAGATGAAATGCATAAGAGGTAAGTGTTTGCTTGTTTACCCACCTATTTATAATATGTACCAAGTAAAGTGCAGATAAAGCTGCATGGCTTTAAACTTATGGTGGTGCTCAATAGGCTTATTTACCCATTTAATTTACCTGACCAACCTTTCTCCGTCGTTTTTTATTAAAAACGCTATATAAGCACAGCAAGTGCTGGTGTTAAATACTGGAGGTGGGCAAATTTTTATAGTAATTTGTACAGTTGGAAAGTTTCCTTTCCATCCATGTAGTGCATTTGTATGTATTTTTTATTGTGAAGTTATAGAGGTGAGATATGAATCCGGTGATGATAATCATAATTACAACTTGAGGTAGTAATGTGCACAGTGCTCCTTGTATAATAAATTGATTTGGTACTTCAATAAGTATCCGTATTATCGTTTCTCATTCAATTTAGCCCTTTACATACCTACTACCTTACTTTTGCAAGTGGTTGATTTGTTTTCCCTAATACGTGGATTGTGTATAATTTGTTGTAAATCTTCCCTAACGTGGAGGAGAGCAACTTATAACTTATAACTCATATACAATTTTGTATAATAAATTATATCGGATCATATAAAACAATAACACTCCAACTAATCAAAAAGATAAAAAAACAGTTATTCGATACAGTGCAGTGTGACAGAGAAGAGAATTCGCCAGAGTTGGAAAGGAATCTGCTGCATGGTAATTTTTTTTCATAACTAACAATAAATATAATTTATATGCATCATTGCATATAATCACAGTAATCAGTCTCNATCTTCCATAACGTGGAGGAGAGGAACTTATAACTTGTAACTCATATACAGTTTTGTATAATAAATTATATCGGATCATATAAAACAATAACACTCCAACTAATCAAAAAGATAAAAAAACAGTTATTCGATACAGTGCAGTGTGACAGAGAAGAGAATTCGCCAGAGTTGGAAAGGAATCTGCTGCATGGTAATTTTTTTTCATAACTAACAATAAATATAATTTATATGCATCATTGCATATAATCACAGTAATCAGTCTCTCTTTATGACTATACCTAGGTAATCTAGTAATCTTCAACCTCAGTCTTTAGGAAAATTATCAATTTAATATGCCAAAAAGGATCCTATAAATACCACATACTTAGCTTAACTGAAAATAGTATTAATAATTAAACATTTCTTAAGCCCAATCATAGTATTAGACTGTATTTATTTAGTTGATTTGAAAAGCAGTTTAAGGAAAAATTACTAAAATTAAGCGCTTGATTAAAACCACCACATAATATACATTGGAGACAACGATGACGAAATTCACGTTCTAGTTGAACTAGACGATGCAGCGAACACAAATTACTAACTTAACCAACGTGTACATGCACAATATCTATGTGTAGGTTAATGGTTAATGACTAAAGGTTATTAGATAAATATGATATTAGAAATTACCATGAACCCTGAATGCAGAAAATTAGATAAGTTGCAGAAGAAACCAAAAGTTTACCATTTGCCATAACATAAAATCATAACCTACCAAGTTATTAAAATTACATGTAAGTGAGACAAGGTTGACCAGCGTTCTCCTACACAGTTAATGAACAAACAATGCTCAATGCTCATGTAACAGGAGCAGAATAATGAATGAGGAGAATTTAGTTGCAATTTAGCCGATATTTTCTAAATAAGCTTTACATTTCAGCACTCATTGCGCTATATATATGTTGGCAACATTTATATTGCCACGCGTTGGTATGTTGCCAGTTGCCATGCAATGTTCAGTTGTGTAAATGGGAACTGGGAGAATATATGGAACCAAGAATCGATAAACAGGCTTTTATAAACCAGGTACGTGTATTACGTACGCATGGGAATAGGTGATACTCACAGCTTTTTGATTGACTTCAAAACAGGATGTTTTCATGGGAAACATGAGAAGAGAGAGACAAGTGCTCTTCATCTTCTTTTTTTGAGTAACCGCATCATTCTGAACATGACAATTTATCATTATTCTCACCTCTCTCATTATTCCCGTAAAGCTCTGGTAGGGAAAACCGCGTGTACGGCTAATATCATAAATATACAAGAGGTTTTTCAAACTTTATAGAAAGGAAAGCATTTTTTGCACAGAGTTCACTCATATAAAGCGACAGTAAGATAAACAGCTTCAGAAGAGCAGAGCAGCGGTTAAAACTATATCAATAAAGTTAAGTGGTATTAATTCCAGGTGGGTAACATTGCACATACATTGATACAGATAATTATATATATTATCTACGTATAGAGTTTGCAGTCTTTAAAGCTGTTCTCTTTAAAAAAAAGTTCAAGGCTTTTGCCACTTTCTTGATATGGAAAAATGATTTGTTAAGAAATAACAAGACGTGTGTCCAAATCCAAGACTTGCAGATAACCCAGAATTCAGAATAGGTACCTATGTATATACCTTTTGATCATTACATATTGAACACACTGGATGGGCTGCTGAATAAATATCAGTTTGCGAAATAACTTACCTATATTTATTTCCATTTCCCATTATCCTGCTTGTCTCATGGTCTGATGTCTATGTCATCCGTTTTGCTGTGGGAAGCATTTTATTTTATCCCATCGTAACGAATAACGTAACATGTTTTAGTTGCGTAGAGATATACGTGGAGATTATGTGGATTTTCTTGGGTCTCAATTTCAATCAGAATTAAATTGATACGATGATTATACATGTGTATATGCCACTCTGATTATGATGCCAGGGAATATTAGATTAAGATAAGGAGAACTGAGAATAATTTTTTGTGCACAGTTGGTTAACTAATCTCTAGTCTAACACGATCTTTCATTAGTGAATTGGTGACTTGTTGAATGAATATTTATATAAAAAAAGATATAATATTTTCCCTAAATGTAATGTAAATGCGGTAGTCTTTTTTAAGTTAGTCTTTAGTTGTGTTTAGCGGTTAGCGGTGCAAAGTTGTTGTTAGCGTTGTCCTGAATAAATGCGCTCTGTGTGGTTTATAAATTTACACAGTAAATTAGTGAAGAAATTTTGGTTGTGAATTTTTTGCAGGGTAAAATCATAAGTTTGTCACATTTGCTGTGGGATTTTGGATTTCTTTGTTAAAAAAATGTAAGTAAAAAAACTGTAAACTCATGCTACACTAAAAACTCAAGGTTTCGCTGCGGTATTTCCACAAACACAGTTCCACGCAAATTGAACATAGATATATTTTCCGTTACGAAATTTTAGAAACGGAAATTACATGACAATGGCATTTAATTCATATCGCAACAGGGAACATTTTTCATTTTGTCGTCTCCGTTTCCATTCTTTCTGGAATAGGTTTGCATACGCACAGCTATAAAATAATGCATGCATTTATCCTAGCCATTAATTCAGAATGAAATTGAAGAAACAGCAAGCCTATGAAATTAACAAAGAAATTGGCCTGAATAAGAAACATTATAAGTTATAATGAACAAAGTCAAGGAGTGATTCAGTACGCAATTAGGTACGTATGAGCAAAGACGTGGATGGGATGTCATTTGCAAAAACAAAATTGCAAAAATGTGAATAATATATAGTTGATGTAAACCAAGTGGATAGTCCGAGTGGTCTGTCACTTACGATGATGAATCAGCTTGTCATTAATTAATAACAGATCATAATCATAAAAAAGCATCATTAACACCTCATGCCATTATTCTGACAATAAACTGCGACCACACAACCATTGTAAATTTTATCATTTTATCAGTCATCATCTCAGGAATAGGAAATAAAAATCCTGGACATGTGCAATAGCGTCATCATGCATATATTATTATGCAACATTAAACTGGAACTGGACTAAAGACGAAGTTACATAATATTTTAGCTGTACTCCCGGTCATGTCAGTCATGGTCATGGTCGTAGTAATTATATATTTAAATGTAAATACTATACTGATTATACTGTTGACTGATAAAAAATAATTCAGGGACTAGTAGCATGATCTTTGCATGATAAGCACATGATTACAATTCGGTTGATGTTATTATTTAATTATTGCGAGCACCTTTTTTAACTGAAAAAATANGACATGTGCAATAGCGTCATCATGCATATATTATTATGCAACATTAAACTGGAACTGGACTAAAGACGAAGTTACATAATATTTTAGCTGTACTCCCGGTCATGTCAGTCATGGTCATGGTCAGTATGTCCGAGTATTATATATTTAAATGTAAATACTCTACTGATTATATTGTTGACTGATAAAAAATAATTCATGGAATAGTAGCATGCGTGATCCTTGCATGATAAGCACATGATTACAATTCGGTTGATGTTATTATTATTTAATTATTGCGAGCACCACCTTTTTTAACTGAAAAAATAGTGAAACATGAAAAAGCTATCATGAAATGAACAATGAAACGGCAAATGACAGTTTGGAGGTTGCCATGCAACATTGATGATCATGCTGGCTGGCTGGAAGTTCCAACTTGAAAGTTCCAGACACGGTGGGAGGGAGCCTTCTTGTTTAGCGAAACGAGTTGTACACGAGTCCACGCTTTAATTGCAAAAAAACCTGCCCATCACCGTTTCACCGTTCCCATTGTCATGTCAGTTTGTTTAGTGAAATTGCATTGTATCAAGATTCAAGATGATGATGACATGACATATAGCCATTAAAAGAGCCATACTTCATTTAATGCTTTTCATTTAACGGTTCTGTCATTCTCCTTCTTTTAATGATGTCACATTGTCCATTAAAACACTAGACGCTTTTCCAAAACGTGAGCACATTCATAGCATATCATAGGCTTCCTGAATCATGCCATGTTCATGATTGCATGTCGTCAATTAAAAAAACAAAAGCTCGAGATTAAAGATAATTATGATGATGTATGGTTTGTTTACTGAAACTAAACCAACCAACCTACTTTAACTTGACCAACAATTCATTTCTAAAAATGATAACGCCAAATTGGAGCTGGAGTGTTCCTTATTGAGGGCTGGTACTCGTGGGACAAGGAAAGTGGAATGCTTTCTTTCTTCATTTCATGGTTCTTTACCTTTTAACGGTTTTAACGTTTCCGGTTACATCTTTAGGGAAAACCATTTTCTGCATGCTTTCTCATTCTCCAGAAAACTTTCTCCTTGTCGCCTGTCATAACTTGAAGCCATTAGTTATTAAAGTTATTATAGTACCGTTAATGAAATGCAAGTAATGAGTGGAGTGTTAGCGGAAGTAATTTGCAAATTGCCACCTGGCTGGAGAAAGTACAATGTGGTGTAACAGTATCAGGTGCGGGTTCCAATTTCCAGTATTCTCCAGCAGACTTTAGTTAAACGTTTAGCCAGTTTCTAACAATTCTGACAAGTGGAACTAGTATAATATTTCTGAGTTTTAACTTTTAACTGATTGTTGTGCATAATTAACCGTTATTTTGCTTTCTCTTTAGATCGGTCATCCAGGGGATGAATAATAGTGGGAAAATGTCTAACGGAACGAATTCAAGAAAGGAGAGTTGTATGGAGAAGCCATCTAATGAGGTAAGTTAGTTAATCAAATTTGACGTGTGTGTTAATTTTTTGCGTGTGCTTTTTTCTCCCTTAAATCACCCATTTCCTCTTTAAAAGCGCAGTTGAAGCGCAACTCACGTTTAAACTAAAATGATCTGTCAGGTTCTTTCTTTTCCACTTTCACATTTAGTGTGACTATTTAAATAACACATTAAAACTATAATTATACATAATATGTTTGTCTGTTAGAGAATTCACAATGAGTGGATTGATGCAGGATTTTTGTGTGTGTTGTTTGAAGTAATTATGATTAGTCCTCAAAATACGGACTGTGATTTGTTTTTCAGTTTCATTTGAAATGAGATTATGAAGAATTTTAATTGAATTTAAAAGTCAAATTATCTGTTAATTAAATTCTCGTCCGTTATTAGGTGATAGCTTTTCTTAGCCATCTCTTTGAGCGTACTATGATGTACACATCGGATGATTACCAGAGGAAAAGGGTGACGGCAGAAATCTTAATAATGCCATGATGAATTTAATTTTATGCTCGAGATAATGATGATTATGATTATTTGTAGTTAATGGTTAGTATTAAATGGAGTTCATAATTGAGCAATTAATGTTCTTTGCAGGTGTATGATCCTCCAGCAGACGTTTCAAAAAATGCATACGTCAAGTCATTAGATGAGTACCAATCTATGTACAAAAAGTCTATTGATGACCCTGAAGGATTCTGGAAAGAAATCTTGGATGATTTCTACTTTGAAACGAAGAAGCCCGAGAATAAACCCTTTGTCAGCTATAATTTTGACCTGAATAAAGGTCCCATTTCGGTGAAATGGCTGGAAGGAGCAAAAACGAATATTTCATACAATTTGCTGGACAGAAATGTTGAAAAGGGTCTCAAGGACACTATCGCATTTTATTGGTACGTTTACTTTACAGACTGACCAGTAGAACTGATTGGTTTTCTATTGTGAAAGTTCATTAATAGGCTGAATTTTTTCATATTTCTCACAGGGAAGGTAACGACCCCCAGGACGAATCTAAGATAACTTATGGGGAGCTCTTAAAGGAGGTGTGCAAATTTGCCAACGTTTTAAAATCTCTTGGTGTCAAGAAGGGCGACAGGGTTGCAATTTACATGCCGATGATTGTTGAACTTCCCGTAGCAATGCTTGCCTGTGCAAGAATTGGTGCTATTCATTCCATTGTTGTAAGTTTAGAAGCATAACGATGATCCATGATATAATCAACAGTTATCTCATCATTTGTCTTTCAACATTATGACATGACATCTTTTGTTTTCAGTTCGGTGGATTCTCCGCAGATTCTCTTGGCGATCGAATGATCGACGCTCAGGCATCTGTTTTAATAACATCCGACGGTGTATGGCGTGGAGAGAAAATAATTCATTTAAAGGAAATCAGCGATAAAGCCATTGCTAAATGTGGTGACGCCAATCTAGACGTTAAACACTGCATTGTTGTAAATCACCTGCGAAGACTGGCTGTTAATAAGGCCGACGAGAAAACTAATCAATCTCCCACTAAAAGGAAGCAGTATGATTATTCAGTATGTTTTAGTAAACAATGATTTGTATAAGTTTCGTAAAAGATCACCACTGTAATCTGTTTAATTAATTCGCAATCTCGTTATCTTGCAGGCACCATTTGATGATACCCGTGACAAATGGTATCACGAGGTTATGGAGAAAGCAGAAGATGTTTGTTCACCAGAATGGGTCGATGCTGAAGATCCTCTTTTTATGCTATACACTAGGTAATTTATAAAATGATATTTCGTTATTCGTAATCAAGCAATCATATAGTCAGAGTATCTGATAAAAATAGGAGTATGAACTTTAATTAAAATGTGCATCTGTAGTCTGTACTTTCCATTTATGACAATTTTGACAGTGGCTCCACCGGCAAACCCAAAGGAGTACTTCACACCACAGCAGGCTACATGATATACGCAGCGACAACTTTCAAATATGTGTTTGATTACCATGCTGGAGACATTTACTGGTGTACTGCCGATATTGGTTGGATTACTGGTCACACTTACGTTACGTACGGACCTTTAGCTAATGGAGCAACGTCTGTAATCGTAAGTATTATTACCTACAAGGATGACCAATAGCGAATTTCTTTAATGTAATGAGATAACTAATATTTTTTCATATTTTTAGTTCGAAGGCACACCCTTCTATCCAACGAATTCAAGATTCTGGGATGTCATTGATAAGTATAAAGTCAACCAATTCTACACTGCTCCGACTGCAATTCGTTCTCTGATGAAATTTGGAGATAGTTTTGTGAAACAGTAAGAAGTAACATAGTTAAACTTTCTTTTGAATTAAAAACATGTACGCGACATAAGTTTTTGATATAATTTCATCTCTAATTGTGTTTTTAGGTGCAGTCGTAGTTCACTGAAAATTTTAGGTACAGTTGGAGAGCCCATCAACCCTGAAGCTTGGTTATGGTATTATAATGTTGTTGGGGATGCACGATGCCCCATTGCCGACACATATTGGCAGACGGAAACAGGTGGGCATGTATTAACGCCACTTCCTGGTGCTACCCCTCAGAAACCCGGTTCCGCGGTACGTTAGTCAAAATATATATTTGTTCACACAAAACTATTGCGTGCAAAAAAGCAGTTCGCGAACTTCGCACCCCAATTGTGCAAATATAACTTTCTTGTTTTCAGTAATACCTACCTAATCATTTTTTTCATCCTCTCACGTGAATTGATTAAACAACTTACCCTTACGTGTAATTTCAGCCGTTGCAGAATCAGCTGCAGTGGCTATGCCTCATAATGTTAAAGGCGAAGCGTTGTATTGTTTCGTGACACTCAGGGATGGATTTGACTTTTCATCGCAATTGGAATCGGAGCTGAAACTGAAAGGTAAGATCATCCCATGGTTTACAAATCATTAAAAAAATCATAGCTAAGAATAAATAATTTACAACGTTCATTTTATTGCAGTCCGCGAAAAAATTGGAGCTTTCGCAATCCCTGAAGTAATCCAGTTGGCTCCTGCCTTGCCCAAAACTCGCTCTGGAAAAATCATGAGAAGAATATTGCGCAAAATTGCTATCGGTGACTCCAACTTTGGTGACACGTCAACCTTAGCAGATGAATCTGTCATTCAACTCCTCCTCCAACATCGTCCTGAAACTGCCGCGAAAGTTCGTTAATATTCAGTAGTCCATCATCATCACCAATCATTATGGTACCTACAATGTTCATAAGGGTCCTCAAAATAACCGACTATTGCGTAGACGAAACAAACGAGATGTTATAAAAAAACTATCTATGAGATCTTACAGATCCGGTCGTAGTCTTTGAAGAAAAATCCACAAAAGTAGTTTTCAATGTAGAAAAATAACTATTCGGATTTGCTTAAAATGATAATAGAGTGTAATATAGTGTATGTGTGTAATATTAATGATCAATACGTGCCCAAAACAAAAAATTTATTATTCTCAGCACCAAGCCATTATTTTTAGTTAAATGTCAAAAGAATGGGTACACTCCGATAATGTGATCGACGATCGTAGAATATTTAATTTTTACTGAGATTTTATGGGAACACTATGTATTATTTATCAAATTATAGCTATAGCGGATTATCATTTGACTGCACTGAAGCGTGGTTTTGGATGAAGATATTTAGACATACTACTTAAAAATGAATGTCAGCTTTTAATTGAAGTTTTACTAGTGTTTAGTTTAGAAACAAGGGGACGCAGAGTTATCAATTTCATTATGAGAAATTCTTCCTTGTCTCTATTTATCATGGTGGCAAGGAGAAGCCTTTAAAAATACATATCAGCCACTTCTATTGCCATTGAATTTAGTGGCCTCGTAGAATAATTAAATCACCGACAAAAAATGTTAACTTTTAAAAATGCTGCTGCTGAAACTGAAGAATTACCAGTAGACTTATTATATAAATGTTACTAAATGAACGTCATAAAAAATATGTATACCTAAAAAAATTACCAGTTTCAAAAGAGACATGGAGAAGCTTATAAAAATACATTAATAATATATAAATAACGCTTAATTTATTTAGTAGTAGTTGATTGGATAAAGCTCAGGAATCCAAGAGATGTAAGGTGATATAACAAAAATGTTAAAATTCTTTTAAGTCAAATAACAGATATTAATATTTTCCTCTAAATTTTTTGCATGGTGGCTTGTCAAACATGTAATGACTTTCTGAGAAATATTGATTATTTTTTTTAATATAATAATTTTACTATCTACTTCTTTTGCACAATAATTCTCTGTAATTTTTACCTGCTCTACTTTTAAGCTAAAAATGAGTTGCATTGTTGTTTAGTTAGTCTCTGCATTCTATTTAATATGGATCTGCAGTTAAGATGATTAAAGTACATTATGTGTGGTTGTGAAATATTCGAAAAAGTATTGTTGTACAGCATAATTTACAAAACTTGTTAAGTTTTAATTTGGAAGGCCCTGGTTTGGTCCAATAACGATGCACTTATCTCACCTGTTTTTATTTTACATCGCATTCTCAAAAAAGGTGCAATTTCAAGCAAAAAAAAGTACAAGAATATCACTTCTCTTTTTGTAGTAGTTAAATTTAACCTTTCCTCATATTTATAATTTTAAAGCTATCAAAAGTCATAATTGTGCACTTCCCCTGTAAGAAAAAAAAGCTGGAAAACATAGTATATTATATAGATAAAGAATAAAACAACTGTGCTTCATCTGAAAAGTATATATATGAATGGAATTAAAATAAAATATTTTAACGATTTAATGTATACCTCAATAAAAATGTTAATTGTGTACATTTGATTTTTTATTAGACTCTGCGCAAACTGCACTGCAACATACCTTTTTGTCTAAATTAATTATGGATATAATATGCTGCTTCAACACACTACAAATCAATAGTTAACAAGAGGATTGAAAAAAACGAATAATATTATTTTACTCATTTTGCTATAAAAAGTTCTAAAGCTAGGCAGATCACAAAAAAAAAGAATAATAATTGATAATAATATTATTATTATTATGGTAAAACAAAGGTATACAGTATAATAATTATTATTTCATTGTCGACGAGTACAAAATGAAACTTGAAAATTACTAATATGTAGCATCTATAGATATCAATTCAATTAACAAAGAAAAAAAAATGACCAAGACTGATGAGTATCGAAACGAAACAGAAGGAAATTTAGTATTCGTAACTGCGCTTCTCCCCGATAACTTTAGGTCTTACTACTGCGACTGCGTTTAGTAATTTTACAGGCCGATAGTATATGAGCGTCCGTTGACATTGTGTATGGAAATTGGGTTGGGGTCAGAAATTGACCACTCATACCAAACTGTATGCTTATTAGAGCACCGCCAAAAGTGGATTTTAATTTTATCCCCTTTTTTGACCGCAACAGGATCCTGGAAATATTAAACACAAAAAATTAATTTAACAACAGTCCAGACATTTTGAAACTCTTCGTCGGATAAGCAAACAGGATATCATTTAACTCCAATTAGCTTACTCGGATAGGGAAATACATTGGAAACCAACTGAACATTCCGTCTGAATGAGTATCTGGATGAATGCTCATCAGAACTCCCCCGAACAACTCGCTGTCGAAATATCCTGCAATGCCGTGAATCATACAGTCTTGTTTAGCGGTGAAATCAAGAGCACAATATCTATCATTGCTTTGGTTAACATCTGAAATATTCAAAGTAAAAAAATGGTCAAATAAAGTGAAACTTTCAGCACAATAATTTTATAAAATGCTTTGTAATTGACATTAACTATTTACTAATAATAATAATAAATGTACTACTAACCGGTTTTAGGATGCACATAGGTGAAAAGGGGTTTCGGTCGATCAATTTCATAGAAATTTTTCATATAAACTACGTATGGAGTTTCAAAGTGACTCAGAGAGTGTTTGTTAATGTCGAAGAACGACTTTACGTCACTGTGAAGTTTAGCAGTCATCACGGGACAGATGTAAGAAGTATAGTTCTGGGGAATCATTATCCCATCCTCTGAAAAAATACACCAAAAACAGAAATCATAGTAATTGATTCATGAACCTATGATTCCTAAAATAGTTAATAGTTCAATGGTTAATTCTAATTTTACTTACCTTTCAGGAATTTTTGTGCACCATCAAGACACTCAGGCGATAACTCATTATCCCCAAATGAACCAAGTAGTTCAGAAATTAAAATATCAGCTTTCTCCTCTGGCTCCCATTCTCTCATGTCACATGAAATTACTGTGACTCGGTCACCCCAAACATGCTTCTTCAAATGAAGTAACGTGCATACTGCATTAATATTTTTCTCCACTGCATAAAGTTTCACTTTTCGGCCCACTTTTTCAGCAGCATTCAAACAATTCCGAACGATGGGGCCCCTTCCAGCACCGACTACCATTGCAACCCTGCATAAAAAAGGATTGATTACATAAGTTTGCGTTCAAAATTTACTCCTCAAGAAGGAGGTTCTCATAAATAGAAAACTTACACTGTTTTGGTTTCTTTTTCTTCCTCGGGAATTTTGTACTCCAAAGCTTTTGCGATCGCTTCCTGGTAGAGACGATACTTTGTTGGGTCCCGCTCAAAAACCTCATACGTATTAGCTTCCAAGTTGTCCATGAGGGGTTGAAGAGGAGATTGCAAATAATCTTCATATCCTTTTGTATACTTGATGACGGGATCTTCCTCCCAGTCCTTCATCTGTAGGATAGAAAAATAAAGAAGCGTTTTACACATGAACAAACAGGGATAAGCTAATCCCGTTGGCTTTATAATTTGATTAATAGTCCTCTAACCTTCAGTCCATATAAGAATTCAATGTACTGTTTATAATGCACATAGTCCGCTGCTGTTTTTCCCGGCGAACAATTAATGATTACGTGCGCCCCAATGTCGAAAAAGTCTCTCACAATCATTTGGGTTCGCTTGGGTAAAATGGGATAACCTTTGCTGTTGCTGACAAACATTTCTAGAAATACAATGCGACAAATTTAATTATAACCACAAAGCAAAGATTCTTAAAAAGTTAAAATTGAGTGAGCTACTGACCTTCGTTCATTCCAATTGCCCTAACAGGTTCCCCAAGCCATCTTTTGATTTCTTCGTCACCAGGCAAATCTAATGGCAAGTTTAGGATGGGCGCTACTCGTCGCTCTGCGTTCACGGCCGTCCTAAATTTGTTCCAACTGTAATAAAGACAATAGTGTCCACACATGTGCAACGGTTGCTTTACATTTCTTAACTGTTTAAATTTTGTATGTAACGTACGTAATCCAAGAACTCTCCGGAGAACTTATGTCGTCATCATCATCAATTTGCAGTTCCCCATTGACCATCCCATTCATGACTTTGGTCGGTGGTTCAATTATCATCGGTATTCTTACCCACAACTGTAAACACACAAAATATTATTGAGCTGCTTAGAGTTTTGTAGTTTCTTTCTTCCAGCCTGTCCATCTCCAAACTCCATTCGATTAATTCTAAATGTGGTGAATTCTTATCAGGTACGGAGGTTCCTTAGTGGAACTTGAAGAACTTTCTTTAGGGTCGCGCGCAGGGTGGGGCTTACCATAGTTGGATCTTGGGACGCGGAATGGTGTCCATGAATCTATATATGTGCAAATATTCTTAATTACGAAATCTGATTAAGGATGATCGGTTTATCATATTAGGTCATTCCCGCATCTATTTTGGTCCACCTGTGAGGAATGGCGTTCACTGGAATGGGGATCTTAGTTTGTTATGTATCGGTACTTACGCTTTACCGATTTAACATTTATAAACTAATATATATAACAAATGCATTACAATTGTGCGGAGGCAACTTACATTAATGTTAGAATGGTTAATTCCATCGTTTGATAATTTGGAATTTAAAAGTCTGCACAGATTGGACGAGTCTCCTTGAGGGAGATTGACGATAGCAGAAAACATGCTCAAATGTTGCGTGTATGCAACTTCCTTTTCTATCAATTTGCAGGCCTTTTCTCGAACAACGCTGTCGGTGGATTCTGTGTACTGCTGCACATCACTTAAAATTCCTCCCACTGACTGGTTCCAATCTGGAAATATACAAAATAAGTGTAAATACCAATTACTGCGTATTGTCCAAAGCATTTCATGGTATCTTAGTATCTTCTGATTTCATACCGTGGGAACCTAAAGCCATATCAAACCAGCTGAAGGGCTCAAACGCATCATTCGTAACTCCTTCCATGGACTTTTTAAGATAATTTTCTGTTGTCAGATTACAACAGAAGTAATCAAATCTGTGGGATTCAAACAAACAAAGCATCGATATTAGAAACATGCCAAACGCGACTGTACAATAATTTACTTTATGAATATCCAACAAGATATACTTCGCTTTTTATTCTTACCCTGCATCTCTGCAATCCGTCAGCGCTCCCCGAATGTCCGAGATGTTGCCCAGATATATTCCAACGATGTTTTTCTTTGGCATTTTGCGTAAATACTTGAGTGGATAAACTAACCCGAAACAAACTATCTTTCTTCAGCAGCCTAATTACAGGCTAATCCTACACAAATTATCCAACGGACGGACAAGTGACGACTAATAAGTGCAGGTACGGTACAGGTTGTTCTGGCTAACTGTTGCTTTTCTGAAAGATCATGAAAAAAAACACAATTCTTAAGAACAATCTAGCAGATCAAGTTTGATGTGAGAGGAGATTAATTTCAACTTCTACAAATTCGGAGGTTTTAAGCTGGGAAATTACAATTTTTCACACCTTAAAAAGTTGACCAAAAATCATCGTTTCTTTCTGATAACATACCTTTTACAACAAGTTACACCTCTCTAGTATCTCCACTCCTCTAATGCGAACCAACAAAATCAATCCGAAACCGTCAATCAAGTCATTTGTAACGGTAATTTTCGAAAAGGCCGATGCAAAGATAATTACACTTTTTACTAAACCAACACCAAAAAGAAAACTCAATCAAGTTGTGTAAACATCAAAAATCGATAAAAAACTGCTCTGCTCCACTTCTGTTTTTGTCTCCAGTCGAGATTCTATTCTAACTGTTTCCGACAAAGAATAATAAACTATTTTTACTATAACTTGTTTACTAATTAGTAAATTGGGTTAAAAATTACTAATTCTACTAAAACACGACACACACACTCACGCAATCTCCGCACAAGACAAACTGTCTGAATGAGACAGAGAAATGAAAAAAAATTGTCCTTATGGAGCACACACACAAGTCTGCCACCCGCCTTACTCAAGCCATGTGAGATCAGATCAGAAGCACCGATTTCCCATTCTGCTTCTTGTAGTCCAGTCAGTTTCCTGGAAGATGACACTGCATCCATCTTTGGCTAACCTGAGATATGTTTCTGGAATCCAGAATCTGGATATCTGGCTGGATAATCTGGAAGAAACATCGTTGGAAACCTGGACAGGATGGAGAAGAGATCTTGTCTCACAGTACCCCAAATATTTCACTTTTTTGATAGTTTTGATTTTTGTATGCATTTAGCTGTAGGGTTTTTAACCGTTGGCCTATATAACCGAATTTTATGAAAATTTAGTATTCACTTTTGATCCTCTATTACCTGTTTGATATGCGGAAGTTGCAGTTATTTTTTGCATAAATAATGAATTGTTCGAGAATATCGGGAATTCAAGAATGATTTTCAATTGTGTGGGAAATGCTAGTTTTCGACCAATTTAACTTTGATGATGGTAAATGAAGGAGAGAAATGAACAAAGAGGAGGGTAAGAATACTGGAGCAATTTGAATGGCTTCAGGAATGGAAATATATTTTCAATCAGAATACCAAATCAGTTAAAGTATGTAGCACCACCACCACCTGCATTTGAATTGGCATCTTTAGAGATGAAATGATTTACAATTGAATCTAATCTAATTTAATCTGCATACATACATATTTCTTTGATGTTTGACAATGAGAAACCAAGAAGGTATGGAATAAAAAGGGATCATTATTGTTGTGAAAAAATATTTCCTTTTGTTTCTCCTTTATGGTGTATGCATTTACAAACAAACAAGTCAACATAAAACAAAAGATAGTTTGTGTAACTACCAAAATCTAAACGATGAAGGCAACTCTAGGATTTTTTAAACTGCGCTTTTAAACTGGTATTTTGGGTAACTTCAAACGGCAACGGGTACATATTTCGTATTCATGTTTTGCCTTGCCTTATTTTGCTGACTGATGGTGATGACTATACAATGACTTCAGTTTTGCATGTGCATGAAATGAAGAATGACATTCCTATCCGTAAAATGATTTTTTATCTTTTCCAAATATTCCAGATTTATTCTTCGTGGAAACCTTCCTTTTCGATATCAACTTTTGAGAAAAGTAAAAGCATGATTAAAACTTGATACACGTATAATATCATGTGATATCTTTACTTCTGTTGAAATGTCTAACGTAAAATGGCTTACAAACATTAGGTAGGTAGATTTTGTAGACGGAATGCATTAATCATATTCTATCATAGATGTTTACTTATCATATACATATTTGCAAAACCAACCCAACTACTCATTCATTCAAGGAACCGTACTAAAATACAATCATCGGAAGTATGTACTTGTAAATACCTTTGTGAAGGCCGCCATATGGATACGCATTTCCGCTGTTCATCTATCCGGTTGTGGCGGCGCACGTTCCGTGATTCTGGTTAAAAATATTTATTATGTACATATTTCTTTGAAATAAAAAAATGTTTCTAAGGTAGTCTAGGTGATCCTTACTCTTAGGTTCCTTGATATATACAGTACATAATAAATTCCATATATTATGCAAATTTTGAATATATTCTTTATAACAGAGTCCACCCTGCTGCTTAAACTTTCATAATTAACAAAATTAATTTTGCTTAGGGTGGGAGCAAGGATAAATTATAATAGGAGTTATTAAAAATTGAAGTGGGCACCAACCAGACACTCAGACAGACACCCGGGTTTTAAGTCGGGAAATACTCAGGCAATAAACAGCCCTGAGGTTACTTACCACAACTACATACATGCATAAATGACGGAAATGATGAAATGTCTCCGAGAACTTTGAAATTACTTATCCTACGTTTATGGAAATACGTACGACCTACGCGTACAAGGTTTTTGTTTACAGTGAGCAGCAAGCATCTCAAAAGTTTTAGTCCATTTGAAAATTACTTTTTAGGTAGTGTTATAGTCAAAAGGGGAAATTGCATGACCTAAAAAAATCCCCAAACAAAAAGTTACGGAAGAAATGCGTGAATATTATTTGTAAGTCATCAAATATGGCTGAATTGTCAGATCAAAGGTAAGTGGATGCATATCTCATATTACCATATACTCATTCCACCCACCCACCCTGCATTTTAATAAAATTGGGAGACAGAGACTCTTATCATAATTAAAATGCATACATAAATATTTAAATGAAATTGAGAATTTTCCTTATACATATACCTATGCTACAATTGCTTGCATGCATAAA
>JAHZMV010002020.1:0-11730 GCA_027743765.1 Coecobrya sp. COE2
TTGCAGACTTACTGTCAAGCAGTAGGATTAGCTACTGAAGATAGGATTTCCAAATCCAGGTGGTTTGCTCTCCTGGACCCTATCTAATGTCCCTGTTTATTTTACTACCGCATTCAGCGGATTTAATGACGCAATATGATATATTACTAGATTGACCGTTGGATATTATAAACGAGATAACAGTGAAGATATATAAAGGCGGATACTTAAACATCTAGTTGATACTTCAAAAGAAGAAAAAGCGGTTTTTATCTTGCAATGTCAAATATTTTATTAATCATGATACCTGTTTGTAATGTGACGTGAAATCACATTACTACTGTTGCTGCTTTATACATTATGCATTCAGATTTGAGACCGTCATATGAAACTACTGTTATTGTGGAAGTGAAAAATGTCCGTAGTCCGTACATTTTTATCACGTTCCAGCTTTTATTGTATCCTTGCGCAAATGGTTAGCAAGGACTTGTTGCGCTGCTGCATTACTACAACATACTTTTCTGAAAATGATTAATCGCAGTTTACATTTGGCTTGGAAGACCACATCACAACAGCTTACCTTATTTGCCAACATTTCATTCAGTATTTTTTATTGCTCAAAAGCAGACACTCGGTATGGCATTATGCACCCAATTCACTGTCTGTGGTTGGTTAGGAAAGTTCTTATCATCTCATAAAACGAGATTAGACTTTGAAAAAATTGCTCTTTTTTTCTATTCTCCTCGTCGTCGTCTCATCCAACAGCCAACAGTTACTACTTATAATACCCACAGTAGTAGTAGGTATACATTATTATGCATTAAAGCTTTGGCAAGGAGCTTAATCCAAAGTTGTGTAATGTTAACAATAATGAATCTTTTTAAAAATTGCAGTTGCAATACTTTATAATCAACGTACGTAAATTGAGTTGCATTGTTGATGGATGTATGCATACTATATACATAGGTACTGGTATAATACATGTGTTAAGAAGGGGGAAAGGGTGTAATAGAAGGGATTGATAATATTCTACTGTAATAATAATAGAAAGGAAAAAAAGCCAACTCATCATTCTACATCTCTCACCTCGTTTATTGTTCTCAGCTAATTCAACAATCTCTTCTCTAATTCTACAGCCACTACTAGCTTGTCATGCATCAAATAGGAAAAATGAGCGTGGAATTATTATTCATATGATATTATAATGTACCTTGGTTTTATACTTTGTTGCAAACCTATCATATTTACCGAGCCTTTATGTTCCATCAGCCGAACCCTTTTGATCCTTGTGAAAATCAAGTCATTCAATAAAGGGGTTGTAGAACTGGTGCTGATTGCGACTGTGTGCTGTGCTTTGTTTTATAGTCCATTAGAGAACTGCTAATTTATCCCCCTTCTTATGAAATGTGCTGTTAAGTAGAAAGGATTGGGCAACTCAAGTAGGTATTTAGATTCATTTGCATTTGAATGGATTTTGCATTTCTTGTCTACTTAACTGTGGGTTTATGTTATGATTAATTTGTGTCCTGGACTGGCTTGAGTGAGAGTTCGTTGAATTTAGCATGCAATAAAATCATAATATATTGCTTTTATTTTACTTTCTTACAATGAGAAATGCAATCTGACAATAACATCAATTGTCCAAGCAAAGTAACAGAACCAGATCTGATAGAGGCATGTAATAATATACTAACTCATCTGACAAACTCGGAGTCTTAAACAAATGTTTGTCATTGTGAGACTTAAAAAATATCCGACATGAATAAATGATCACCTCTGCATTATTATATAAATTTAAAATAAACTGTTTTCCCCAACAATTCAATCCTATTTTGTCCCATGGCTCTCCAGGTAGGTAAGCCTAAAAGCATACAAGTTTTAAAAAACCTTCCATTGTTTTAAACTTTGATACAAACCAAACAGTCCACAAAAGTTTTTTAAAATCAACTTTGTATGCAATAAAAACTGGTCTTGCTGATGAAAAATGTTGCCCAATGTTTGACTTAAAAAATCACAGTTAGATTATGAGGGTAAATTCCCTGCTTCGCTTGGAAGCTATTAAAGATGCTCTACGTATATATATAGCGGTTTCGTTCTGTATTGTTATTATGTAATAAAATGCATTTGTATAGAAGAGAATGAAAATCTGAGTGGTCAACGTTCTAGAGTTTAAAACTCTTTGGAGAAATGCATCACGTTTTATATTATCATTATTTTACACAATACGCATCATCTCCACCACGTGAAGTTGAACAAAGCTTAATACCAGCTCTCTGCTTCAAGTTTGTTGTTCCATCATCCGTTCAAAGCAACAAGGAAAGTTTCTGCTTCTGTTGTTTCCTGCATGTAGTTCGTTGAATCTCACTCTCTACTAAATGCTTGAATTCCAGCTCAAATTTCAGATAAGATCGCATCACTTTTAAAATTTTGCCTTTCTGTTCAACTTGTGTTGAAATGTATTCATTGAGAGCTTTAGCCTGGTATGAAATAAAATACATATTTATGATCGGTCTTTTGTAACAAGCCTACGGTTTCATTGTTGCTTTTAGACAATGGCCAATAATGAGGCTTCGGTGCCAAATTGCTTGCTCCTAATAATTTCGTGAATACATCTTTACAACATTTGTAGCTTTCGTGAAACCTAAAGGCACGAGAGAAACGAAATTGCCTGCTGAAAACAAAATGGTACATGTATAAAAATCGAAATTTCGAATATCTCTACTCGAAAGAAAACAAGAGGAAGTACGATGTTTAAGTGTGCTGAATTTTACGTTTATTTTTCCTCTTTTCATTCGATTCGTATTACGGAGCCTTATAAGTTATAACCATATACACCCAAGATAATAATATACCCTCGTCATATAAATGTAAGCAAGTACTTTGGTTTACGACAATAAATTAACCAAAATATTGGGAATATTAAATGCGAGAGAAAAAACTTTCTTCCTAATTTTGGGAGCTCCTATAAAGATTCCTACACAATGACCCAATTTCGCTTTAAGCGTAGAGCTGCGTCTTACAAGTTACCTTTCCTACCACCACGGTAGCAACAGATGAAAAATTCCCGAGCGCACTATCTTGATCTCACCCATTCACAACACAACCAAGCAGGAAGGGTAAAGATAATACCAGATCTTTCCGCTACAACTCAAGCGATATTTGTATAGGGTTCGGTTGGGGTGTGCTACGGCAGCTTGGTAACTGGCTTGTGTGGGACCTACCTACATCACCGCAATGGTAATTAAGAAAGGAGTAGCCGACGAAACAAGACGAAGGGATGAAAATTCAGAATTGGACCCTTTCCTTCTTATGTCATATAGTGGATATTACGCAACAGTTGTTTTGTGTAAAATAATATACTCAAATATTACTGTCTTTAATTCACACGTAGGGAAGGGAAGATCGCCTTCAAATAACTGAACACATCTTCACAACATCTCAAGATGAAACGTGGTAACAACACAATACCTCTAGTGGAAGTATGGAACACAGAACACGAATGCCTATAAAAAGTTATCATCATACATGAAGGGAGACAATTTAGACTTGTGTACTTTGTTATATTTTTTAACTGCAAAGCATTACGTAATGTAATACACGTAAGGTTCACGGTCAACATTTTTACTCAAAGAAGCATGCACACATTATTATAGCTTTTTGTCTAGAAGTGTATCCCGTACCACCATATTTACCATTATGTACTATATCATACAATATGGTTATTATTACCATACAGTATTTAATCTCGAAGCGAAACGAAACATTGCACGCGTTGCATCTCACAGTAATAATGATTGTGCTTAAAAAGCCAAAACTACATAATCATCATCAAACTCCTCGTGTACCATCATCCGTATCCGTTCAACCTGTTGACTGTTATAATACTCTTAATGGTAATAATAATTCATCATCATCACCATTGTAGCTTTTTGTGATGATGATGAAGCGAACTATCTCCTAGTGGTTCGTAACTTTCATAATACCACAACTCTTAACATAACTTTCATTTGATTTTGTCTGACTCTCCGCTCTAGCCCTGGAAGCTCCCCACTAGCAAGGTTCTATTCAAATCACGTAAACGAAAGATTGTAACAAACAGAAGAAAGGGTCATTTAAAAATCAAAAGATATGAATTCTCCCTGTGGCATTTTAATCATCGTTTTATGAGCTTGAAGCAGTTAAGATTCATAGAGGTATATATTATATTCCTGTAAAAATTCATATTGAGTGCATTGTACAACAGTAGCAAGAAAACAATGTGTGTACCCTATGCATAAGCTCTGAAAAACCAGGAACAGGATTTTACAGTCCGAAGAATTTTTTTGATTATAGGTGTATGCATACATACATTATGTGGGATTGTGTAGATATTTTTTTCAAAAAATGTTACATACACATATTTACTAGGAAGATCCATTTTGTTGGTTACATGTAACATGGTTTTATTCCTTCCTTAGTTCTCACGGTTTTCTACATTGAACATTTAAATGATGTGGTTTGTTATGAGTACACATTCAACACAACGGTGTCAGTAGTCTGGGGTTTCATTCAATTCTCGGTGGCATCATGATTGCCAGTAGTTGCATTGTTTGAAAACTCGAAAATATTACCAATAGCACATGATTGTGCTACTGCTTCATTATATCAGCTAGTAAATTGTTGATTCGTTCCGGAAAAATTCAAGTACAGTAAACAAATACATGAATAATATGTACATAAGTATACAACAAACATTTTTAATTTGTAATAATTGCTCTCATGAAAAAAATTAGCGTTTCATGGTATGTATTTGCTTTACACGATACATAAACAAACTATAGCTCAGCTCAGTAAATTAGGTGAATTCGTTAGAACAAACAATAAATCATTATTTTCTACAACGGTACGTTTCAAAGTAAAACAAACGGATGATGTACACAACAACCTACACTGAATTGTGTTTAAAACTGTTTCTACATATAAAGCCCTAGAAATTATTTGTAACGGACTAATACAGTAACGGTGAAAACGATCGATGCATTTAATTGGAATCAATAAGAAGCAGTTTAAAGAACCATAGTCGACGTTTGATGATTTCCCCTTGAAAAATGTTATCTTGACGTGTATCGAGTAATATAATTTTTCGCTTCCGTGTTACATGTGCATCCTGAAAAGCAATGTTAAGGATACATGATCCGAATTTTCATCTCATTCTATTTTTTTAAAGGGAAACGACAAAATAGAAAAAATGACCCCTTTTGTAATAATGAGGATGCGACGCACCTGCACAATGATGCTACCCGTTCTCTAAAAAAGGCAATTGTAGACGCAATTTTTAACATAACGAACGAAAGCCAATTACCAACTGAAAGATGCTTTTACAATCGCATCGGATGGCTGAACTTTGTTCCATTGAAACCAATTTAGAGAAAGTATAATATGCCATTTGTCATACTTCAGTTGTTTCGAGTTATAATAATAAAAATTTGGTCGTAAATTAGATGCGTGTGAAATTCAAGTAAAACTAACACGGGAATGAATTTTCAATTCTTGATCATCTGAATTTTCGTATCTGCCATCAAATAATTTACGAACATGAACGGAACCAAGCAATTATGTAGCTCAGGAACACGTTTATGAGTTACGACTTTCTCTAGAACAGTGTCAGTTAAGAATTTTGGGATGGAACGTTGACAAAGCAGAAGGAAATTTTTACTATTCTTTGAGTTTTACAACAGTTTGCATACAATATAGTATCAAATGAACCTACAACTTTTACCAATATCGTTTTCTTACCCACTATAAATACATGCATTTTAATGATATGTGGCGGTTACTTTTATTGCAAAGTTAGTACTAGACACTTTTAAAACTTTCGAAGTTTTACCTACACTTTCGGCAACAAAGAGAAAAGAGAGAACAGTGTCAGTTAAGAATTTTGGGATGGAACGTTGACAAAGCAGAAGGAAATTTTCACTATTCGTTGAGTTTTACAACAGTTTGTCATCTGCATACAATATAATATCAAATGAACCTACAGCTTTTACCAATATCGTTTTCTTACTCAATATAAATACATGTATTTTAATGATATGTGGCGGTTACTTTTATTGCAAAGTTAGTACTAGACACTTTTAAAACTTTCGAAGTTTTACCTACACTTTCGGCAACAAAGAGAAAAGTGCAGGTTAGACCTAAATCTCCATTGGCCCACCTACAGCTAACTAAAACCCCAACCCTATCATTACAAAAGTTGGAATATTTGCACTGATCAGTGGGAAAACCTATTCTTAGTTTAGTTGGTTTTCCGTGTGCATAAAAGTCTCATTTTGAAAGCAGACAACTGCTTTCTATCATAATAGACATAATATGTCATGAATGGCACCATCAACCATAATATATATGGAAGAGAACTTTGAGAACCAGTCTTAATTTTGGGAAAATCTGCCATCTTAATTTTCCTTTATGACATTTTCAGACTAATCAGAAGAATGGGCAAATGGGCTACCACCCTTGAATTGTCCTAGTTAAAAGTGTCTTTTGAACACCACTTCTTGAGATGGTATACGCACATCAAAAATTGCCAACATAATTATGTGGGTAGAATAGTGGGTATAAACATTATTTTCTCATGTTGAAAAATAAATGTTCTATTGTACTGGTAAATTTTGATGGTATTTTTGCTTGATTTTCCTCTCAACATCTTTCATCAACTCATTCTTTCTTTCTTCTTGGATATCTTACAGTGAGGGAAGCTAGCATCGCTTTCCTCAATATTTTTCAACATCCAAGTTTTTAATAATATTCATATATGGTACGGGACAAAAGTAGGAAGTTGGATTAAATTAAAGATGTTCGCAGTATCCCATAATGACCAAATGCATAATTTTTACATGAATTCCATTTATGTGCACAAACCCTGCCACAAACAGAAACCGTATCCTCCTCGATAGAGTAAATTACATATGGCAAATTTTTGGGAGTGCTCGTTAGTCGGTATATTATTTTGATTTGGCTAGTAATAAAGAAAAACTTACAAGTTTGGCAAAACTGTCTGCCTGTTGTGACGGTATTCTTTAAAAGTACAGCGAGTATAAAAAGTTGTAAATTATCTTCGTGTAGTAACTATTGTTAAAACAATCCCTAGACAGTACTCTGTAGGTACGAGCGTTCATGAACTTCTAAACGTGGCGATGACACGACTGTAAAAAGATGATCAAAGAAGTTGAAGTTTGGATTCAATGTCATGTCAATGTCAGCCAGATCAACAACAATACCAAAATGTCGTCATCCTTTAATTTGATTTTCCTCTTCATAACGATACAAAGCAAAGCTTCATTTGAAAAATGCTGTTTTGTCGTATCATTACCATCATGTCATCATGCGCTATGTAATTCTGCATTTTGCAATAAAAAATCTTTCGATTAGACAATAGGAAAATACAGAACTTTAAATTATATTTGTACTAGTCCTATTTATATTCACTGGTTTATGTAGATATTAAAGTTTTTTATGATTCAGTTTATGTGAAATCTTTATTGTGAATAAATCTCGGCAGGCTTGTTTTACCCCTTACAAGCACAAGATTTAATTTTGATTTAGTAAATAGTTTTATTATGTAATCATACTGCGCATCTATTAAAATACATACTGATGATACCTCTATCTTTGTGCATGACATGCAGTTTATTTTTTGATGAACAATAAATTACAAGCTAAACATGACATCAACGAAAATAACTTACATGAAAGCTGCTACCAACCACCTAATTTTATTGTGGTGACTTAAGAATATTTTAAAGCAATTTTTATTACCGTTTTATTTAAATTGAGATTAATGCGTCATTCTAGTATCCGTATATGATCAGTGATTTGGAGGGATTCTTGCTCATAACATCTCATCTCTCACTTGTTTCTATATTGTGATAATGGAATTGAATAAATAAACCATAATTTTTTATCCCAAAATGCGTCAAATAGTTTATCAGGTTATTTTTACACAATGTCCATGTTGGCAGCTAATTAAAAAATCAACACACTCATAATCACGTTTTTAATTGGGCATGAATCATTAATCAACAATGAAAATTGTTTGTTACGAAGCTTTGGCAAGTTCAAAATGCAAAGTATGACGAACGCTATGAAGTGACTAAAAGCTAACAGGGCTTATTTGTTGTATTCATGTACAATCGTCGAGACAAGATACGCTACGTTTGGTGTTCCTTTGAGTATTAAAAAGTTATAGTTGATAAGAGATGTTCCTATTAGGTATTTGATGCTCTAGACGTAATCTTTCCATATTTGGAGAATATGTAACTATAAAACAAAAAAGCTGATATCTGGTGACACGCAATTGAAATAACCAAACGATTTACGATCTCGTCGATGATGCCAAATTTACGCGTAGGTGAATCCTAGTAAATAAACTACATAACATCATTTCTTACTTGAGCACACAACGGCAAAGTCCATAACATGTACGTTACGATGAGACAAAATATAAGACGGCATATATAATTGGGCTCTAGAACAGACACCAGTTTGCACCGCATTCTTGGATTCATCTTTATTCTTCTCTTCACCTATGTAGCCAGTAAATCGTATCGAAATGAGCGATGATACGTATTATTAAATTCACTCAAAAACGTGTGAAGTTTTAAGCTGGCAGTAACAAGCACGTAGGTATACTACATTTCACGCCTCACTACTTTCAATTAATGAGCTTGTTTCCACATTGCCAAAAATTGAAGATTTTGCCAATATCAGCCATGCCCTTTTGACGATGCTGCATGCTGCTGTCTAATGCTGAATACGAGATCATTATTGAGAGTGATTTTGATTTATAATGTATTCCCTGATAGCGAGTGATGAGGATTCCATGAGAAGCAGAACAAGGAAACTACAATTATTTACTTGGATTAAACGATGAAAAATGCTTCAATTCAACTGAAACTTGATACCACTATTCAATATTCATTATTGCCACTTTTTTTATCAAAAAGCTATGCTATCAGTTCAATATTTTTTACAGATAATATATTATTGGCGATGATCACAGTGTGGAGGAAACGCTTACTAAGCATTCGTGCAGCTTTGTCAAGGTCAGCAGCAAAAACTTATATTATGTTGACGTAACAATATAAAAGATACAGACTCGCTATGAGTTGCACTGTTTGATTCATTCATGATGATGATGGTTTATAATTTTTTCTAGCGAAGCGAAGTAATTGCCTCTAAATCGTAAAATCTCGTGATAGTTTTTTAAAGAGAGCTACTGGCCACTGGCCACATCGTAGCAAACAGAAACCCTTCTATTAAAATTAATATGACGATCTAAAGAATGACCTCTACAGATAATTTTGGGGTGCAGTTAAATGGAAAAAATATTATATGACAATTGGCGAATTTCTATCAAATTGTCAATACCATTGTATTACCAATTCATAAATTGATGTGTTGAGTTCTGAGAAGAAACGGAAGTGAATCAATTGCATGAGTAAGTCATGCATTCTCTTCTACCACTTGAACATACATAAAAAGAAATTATGGATAATTGTGAGTAGGTATATATATCTTAAAGCACTAGTGGTTCTGGCCAAGGTGAGCAATTGACAAAATAAAAATCCAAGAAGATACGTAATGACGAGAAATAAACTAATAGAAAAAAATACTAAGCATCAAAGCAAAGTTGCTGCTTTGCTGTTACAAAGTAAATTCATGCATTTTATTCTAGCCAATAGACCAAAAAATTGCTAGTTACTTAAGATCTTTAATACTTTTGCTCTTTATTTAAAATGAAAATGGGCATACGGTTTAATAAACTTTCTGAAGAATAATGTGTATTTGTTTCTAAAATCCATAAAAATGATTAAAAGTGGCTCTCGTGTGTATATAATCTTTATGCGTAGTCTGCTGAGGAAAAATATTTAACAGAAATGAAACCGATTAAATGATGGCATTACAATGAAAATGCATCATTTTGTTAGGTGCGCAGTGTGCCGGTTGTTACATCATGTCTGTAGTGCAAAAAATATGATTCTGTGATCCAACTTCACTTATAAGCTTAGAAAGAAAACCAAAAATTAATTACAGTAAGCCGCACAAAACATTAATAATTTATCATATAGATACGTTGTAATACCAATATGAAGAAATTCCGCTTTAAACAAATATGGCTGACAGGAGTTAGGTTTACTAGATTCTTGGTCTTATGCCTTTTAGACAGTGTAGTTTAAAATGTTATCGTATTGCCTAATAATGAGTCTAATGGTTTTTATGTTATGGTAGCTCATATTTAGTAGTGTTTTATATTAAAGGAGATCTCTTAAAGCATGTGATGAAATACATTCAAGGCAAATTAGAAGTTAGAAGTGAGGATGTTTTCACATGATTACGATAAGCTAATGGGCTACATTATTGCATAAAATATTTTCGTGGCAAAACATTATGTTAAAAATGCAGATACCTATATCGCCTTTTTACGTAATCGTACCCTTAACTTTTTATCGCAGGAAGTGAAAAAAGTTATGAAACAAGACCATAGTTTAATATATTCACTTTTCTCGATTTCATTTTCGATAATTTCCTGCCGGCACACATACATAAATCATGCGGCATGCGCTACGCATTACGATAAACAAGGTGGAATATTGATTTGTTCGTTTTTATTTAATGAAAACAGTTATAATTATAGGATTTAGAAGATTAACAATGATGTCACAAATAATAACAAGGAAAATCCGAACATCTCTTATGAAAATTGGATTAAGCAACTACTAAAAATTCTGTCCTCGCCTGCATTAATATGGAATCCTGTTAGCGCTGCCAGGAAAAACACACGACTGCTGCAATCACGTTTGTTTTGCTAATGGAGTTTTATTTGTGGACTAATGTGCTTAAAAGCTAAAAATTATCACGCTATGTGTAAATACAAAACAGAACGACATGACGCGCCAACGAGAGTGACACAACTAAACCCAGTACATGGCTTCTGCTATTGTAAATACATAAAACCTTACGAACACATTCATGATAATGTCCTACTTTATGATGTCACGTCAGATATATTTAGTTCATTTCTATTTGACAAGAAACAAAAATTACGTATTGTCAAAATATCAGATCGATAAATACTAAATACTCCATTCGTTATTCATCGTCAGTCCTATACCATGACTCATATAGTTTTGTTTAACTTTTGAAATAACTAAAATCCAAAACTCATTGGCATCGGTTTATATTGTCGGCATACATTGTTTGACAAAGCCAAAGTAATATTCCACAATAATGATTCAAGCAGCTGGAACATTAATGTTGTTAGCGTGTGACATGCATTGTTGGAAGTTGCAACCAAGGACTTCTTTCCGCCAAACTTTACCAGGAATCGGAAGCATACAACAGGAAATATAAATTGCATATTGCATCCCGTAGCTTATTGATAGTACCCCCATGTTTGTTTCCATTTACAGTCCCATTTACCTCAACCCTCTGTTTTTTACTTCCATTTCACTTAAAAGATGAAAGAGAATGACGGAGTTTGTTCCGATTTAACAAATATCACAAACTCTAACCCATAAACAAGAATATTAGACAGAATGAGATTAAAATTCTTTTGACACGAGGAACTTTCATTGAGTTTTCACACCTCCTGTTTTTTGTTAATAATTTAAATAGCAAGGTAATCGAAATATTGCCATTGCCTATCTACTAGTTGACTGTTAGATGTTAGATATTATCTTTCAAATTTTATACAAGTAACGGAAATGCTACTCG
>JAHZMV010002021.1:0-19277 GCA_027743765.1 Coecobrya sp. COE2
GTTCCACCTGTCGCTGATAAGTGGGGATTCTGTTGAAGTGGAGGGGATGATGGCTGTGGCGGCTCTATTGAAAAAATAATTAATTGGCGAAGATGAGGAAGATGAGGAGGATGTAAGTGAGGCGGACATTTCAATGTCAATGCCGTCACTTCCGCCAACAACTGTATTCACGTGTTCAAGGTGATTCTCATTCTCGTTATCGTACAGTTGAGGGGAATGACGGTTATTATTATTGTAGGAGTGATGCTGTTGGTAGTATTGGCGTTGTTGATGGAGGAGAAATGGGTTGGTTTGCGACATTGAACTGTTCCGGTCAACCCGGGAGTGCGTTGGCGAGGACATGGTTGAGTTGAAAATTTTTCGTCAGTCTCTTGTCAAAGTCAATTATTTTTAATAGCAATGTTTTCTACTTAAGCTTTTAATTAAATGCAATCACTCATGTAATTAATGAATGTGTCCTCTCTACTGCGACGGTATTCACTAAAAGGTAATTGCAGTTCACTGAGAAAAGCCATAAGAAAACAGGAGAATCTTTGTTTGGCAGAATGCATCTTTTTTTCGCAGCAGCAGTAGTTCAACGAAATCCTTCTTTGTGTGTTTTATTTTTAATTAAAAAGTTGCAATAAACTCATTCTTTCAATCTAAATCAACAATTAAATAGACAGTTGGTAGGTATTTGTTACTCTGCAAGTGTCAAGTCTCGGGAGATACAAATCTTAAGTAAAGCTTGAGTGATTAAACGTTACCTTTAGATTGTTTTAATTGTTTGCTTTTCTCCACTTTTGTAACATAATTAACATTTCTTTTCCACTAGCTTAGTTACTAGCTCACAGTCTCAAGTAGCCCCAAAAAGGTGACCAACACGAGAACCGTGAACAACATGAGCCGATTTGAACCATAATTTTGCTCGTGACTCCAAAAATAGATTTTGTGGAGGGATATATTTTATGCTCAAGTCTTTCTGGAGGGCTTTGATGCGAGTACCATTCAAACAGTCACTTTCCCTTCTTTAAATAAAAAGCTTATATAGATTCAATATACCTATGTAGGTTAAACACTTACGTCACTGTAATTCACAATGATCTGAGGCTGAAGTGATCTAAAATTGTGAATTGGACCGAAAAAACAATCATTTTTTATAACAAAACACATTCACAAGTGGATGTTATCTTTAGCTTTCCTGGAAAATACAAGCAATTTGTTCGATATTTCCTAGTCCACTTACTATTTTTTTCAATTGCTGAATCAACAACTCATCTCCCCCACACACAATTGTTCCATTTGTCGTTTTTTACAACCACTGTCACAATTAAAGTTGAACTGACAATACTGACAGCATCTTTAATTTAATCCGCTTTTTTCTTTCAATTTCCTATCACAAACCGAGAGTCAGATCAAAGGACAAGAGGAAATGAGAATCGCATCTTCAACCAAACACAGTTATCAGAAAAATCTTCATTAAAACAAGTAGGTATTTTTCCTGTCTCTCTTTTTTTGTCACAAATTATACATAATTGACGGCTTGTTGGCTGGCCTTTTTATATTCTCGTCAAGTTTATACTGAAATCTGTGTCACGTCACTGATGAAACGGATATGCAGGTTGCAAGATGTCAAGAGATATAGAAAAAAAGTTTTTTTGGCTGACGAATGAGGATGCTGACACAGAGGTAAAGTAGCACGTACAAAAACCCTTGTATATATTTTTTGTGCTGGAAAGAGAAAGCAGGTAAAAGGAGAAAGTATCGCAAAGTGAAAGCATGTGTGTTGTTCACAGACAAGAAGTCAATTGCAGACTGACTCCTGGAGAGAGAAAGTATCGAGCTTTAACCAAGCCAACCAACTTTCACTGGCGGTTTTAAGCAGACAAGAGAGAAAGCTGGTGCGCTTCTCTACTGCAACTTTTACCACACAGCAGATTTTTTTCTTCGTGCCTTATGCATTTTCTCCTTTAGTATACCCACCAGCTTGCAAACTTTCTCCATTTCGCTTTCTCCATCGCTCGCTCTTTTTTCTGTGCTGGGGAAGCTGAGGACTTGAGATGAAGAACATGATAGCAATTTTTTTAGTTGGAGAATGTATAAGTTAAAGCGTGTTCACTCAACTGGAAAAACGAGCTTTCTTTCTTTTTTCCTCTGTGCTTCTTTTTGGTCCCTTTGTTTGCCCTGTTGCTTTTGCTGCCCTTTTTTTACTGCTGATATTATAATGCTGAGAACAAATGAAAATATACATTTTTTATTACCGTTTATTATTATCGTTGCTGGTTGTGTGTGAAATGGCTAGGGCTGCGGAGGAGATAAAAGGGTTCATAAAATAAACTGGCAAGTGAAGGAGAAGTAAATGCAGTTTTAGCCATAAAATTTTTCTACGCTTCTTTTCACGGCCAATCAAACAATAAATAAAAATATTCTCTGGAGAGAGAAAGGGTCGACGAGTGGAAGACGGTCAGTATAAACGGGATTTTTATTGAGAGGGAAAGAGAGTTATTATTATTATGGGATATGAGATCATAAAAATGGTAGTTACAAGTTGCCTTGCACTTTTTCACGTTGTTAAAAGGTGACCTTTATATAAAACATTTTCTTTTGATCGTATCAAGGCGATCCTCGTTATTATGATGAAAGCAATCAAAAATAATATTTTTCTCTGGGAAAAGAATAAACAAGCTTCTGCATCAGAATGTCGTGCAAGGTGTTGGCTGAATTGCATTAAATTTTAATTACATGAATGTTTTATGACCGGAATAATCTGGCATTATTATGAGCAAGAAACCCGTGAAATAAGATGGTAGAAATTCGGCTTGCCTAAAGGAAATACAAAATGTTTTTGCAAACTTGAGCGAGAAGTGCGGAACAAAGTATAGAACATTGAGTTTGTTGCTGTTCTTTGAGTTTTTCGGTTGTTGTGTAACAGCATATACGTGAGACGACTAGCTAATTAACAAGTTGGGTTGTGTATATAAAGACGTTTGAACTCATTAGGAAAACACGACAAGTCGTTGGGAGATTAGTATGGCGTGGATAGATAGAGTGATAGGAATGAGGATAATAAAATTTGATGAACCTCGAGTCATTATTGTTATCACTAATTACTACACAACAATATAATTTGGCTAATGTTTTATTTGTGTATTTCGGAGAAGAGTTTATTCACCTCGGGATAGGCGATGAGAGAAACTGGAAAAAAAGTAAATACCTATGCTGGGTAAATGGACATGTGTAGAATGGGGCAAATTGATACCTTTAAATAGAAATAATTTTGTATGGTTTTTTCTTGAAATAGGGCTCGCATTTAAGGTCAATTAAAATTGGGAAATATATAAATATTAAGTAATAATCAATTTGCTGTTGGAAGCCTATAAACTGTCAAGTTAATTGGTAAACGTTTAATTTAATATGCTATTCGGTTGTATGCGTGATGACGCGTTTGTTGAAATCCGTGAACATTTAATTGCAAAAAGAAATTGATGACGATGATACGTAAAGTTGACAGACAAATTTCTACAAATGGTTGCGTAAACTATTTATTTTCTTCATAAATCCACCTACCTGAAGCTCTGTTATATTCATGTAAAACCAGTAACTGAAAATCATTAAAACTAATTTTAAGTAAGAAATGCCCTTCAATTTGAACCGGGTGTTCATAGAGCCATGCAAGGTTAAAATACTGACGTCATTGTGGGCATATCGGTTTGCACGTGGACATGACTTTGTATTTTCAATATTACCATCAAAAGTAATACAGCAAGACATGATAAAGGACGAAAATGTAAAACAAAAAACGTGTCATTGCCGTGCATTCTGTCAAAATGCAAACGTCATTTTGAAATGTTTCACAGAATTTGTGTGAATTTTATAAAGTTGTCACTTTCCGGTTTGAAAGTTGAAGGATTTAGCCCAGACTCCAGACATAATAAAAACCTAAACTAAAAATGTAACTAACTGACGGGTGAGCGACAGGGATTTATGTTGTTTTAAAATTATAAATTAAATACGCTATAATAAATCATCTGTGTTATCTGTTGTGGCGTTAGAAAATCATAACTTTTGAAACCCACACAGATAGTTACTGATATAGGTAGTTAGTTGGTACATAAATCTACTTGTGCTATGTCACATACCTTTATATAAACAAGCAATTAGTTAACTCACAAAAACATTTATCAGTAGCACGAGTAGTTGAAGGTTTGTCAATTATCCAACATGTTTTTAAAGCAAATTGTGTAAGACAAATTACAGGGATGCCTTAAGAATTCATTAGATTGGATCTGAATTGGTATTGATAAATATTTTATATATTATGGAGATAAAAAACGGAAAACCAATTTTGATGAAAAAAGTACATTTCTTTTTTAAATTGGTTTTCAACCGAATTTCAGTTTTTTTGCAATGCAAAAACCTTTGTACATTTTTATAACTGGTGAAATTTCATAATGAACATTGATACCTAACATAGTTACATAATATTTTTGCGTTATATAATGAACCTAGAAACAATTGGAAGCTAGAAGCTAGCAAGGATGGCAAAATTCAGTTCTTTTTATTACGTATGTTTGCTCGTCAATTTCAAGCAGTAATTCATTGGACTGTATTGATTTTCTTATCTGTATTTTAATTTCAATGTAGGAAGAACGTAAAAAAGTAAGATTTTTTTACAATCTCCAGGCCTTAACAACGTATGTTTGCTCGTCAATTTCAAGCAGTAATTCATTGGACTGTATTGATTTTCTTATCTGTATTTTAATTTCAATGTAGGAAGAACGTAAAAAAGTAAGATTTTTTTACAATCTCCAGAATTAAACTCAATTACCTTATTCAAACCAGATTGGGTTGCTTTAAAATGATTGGTTCACCCACTCGCAATTTCATGCATAATATTTAAAGAGTAGCCTTATAATTGAGTCGAATATACAAAGTAAAAATTTGATTACACAAATGACAAATAATCTAGGTATTTTGATAAGTTTTTTGATGATTATCGTCATCAGCAGACTTGCGGTTTTTGAGGTAATACCCACGCACACGTCATATACCCAACGACCCAATCAGTTTATCAACTTTACATTTTACATGTATTAAAATTACTCCTATGCTTTCTCTTTCAAATTTTACGTTGACCTGTTTCGTGATCAAAAAGATCAAATGTTTCTGCAAATCTTATTTATTTCCTGATATCATTTTTCTCAGATGCGGCACCTTACCTGTAAGTTGTTTACCGAAAAACTACACAGTTTCCCAAAATACATCCTGTTTTCAGAGCATATTTACATTAATTATCTTGTTTACTTTTCTAAAACTATCCCAGTTTTTCTACAACTTCAAAACAAACTTCTTAGTTTTTTTAGGAATATTTACCTGTACTCCTATTTTTAGTAAGGCAGTGAGTCAGTAACCTCATTTATTCACACTCTAGGGAAATAACATACTCGCTAAAATAAGTAGGAACTGCGCAAAAATAAGATTGATGAGATTCCTACCTCAAGGCAATTCTACCAATTGGAAAAAATTTGGAAAAAAACCCGAATGTAGCAGCGCATCTTCTTAAGTAAATATTCTCCGAAAAAAATCTTGGGACTTGGGATTTACATTTATATTGTCGACTTTACTGGGGACTGATGCTTCTATTATCACAAATCACGTGAGATACAGATTTGTGGGTAGAATTGAAACATATTGGAATACTTAGCTTAGGGCTACCTACTAAAAGCTTTTATTTCTGGAAACCTGAAAAAATGCACCGATAAGGGTCATATATAAAAAAAGCGATCGATACAGCTTTGCTTGTTATTGAAGGTCAAAAAAATATACTCTCAACCTGACTCTTCTTCCGAAAACCAAGTAGAAGGAATATAATTCCTAGTTTCAATTTTCTCCCTAGTTGGTCGACCCCATTTCAAAGTCAAACACAGCGTTTTTTTGTAGCCCACATCAGAGAAGAATCATCCTAACCAATTGTGACTTTTATTGGAATGTTGGCAAACAAAGAGAAAACCAATACGGGAATACTCACTCAGTCAGTTTGGCTTTTCTGCCCTTCCACGTGATTTTTTCCTTTGTGATATATAATATAGTTGGATTTATTTTCACTTTGATCATGGCAAAAATATATATTCTTAGTCACCATATTAGCCCTTTGTCAGTTTCCGGTTTCATTTCTTTCATTCTACTCAACTTGTAAAAACAATAGGTAACGAAGATCAATCAGGTATGCAGCGTTAGACGGTTTGGATAGAATCCTGGGGCAAACTAAGACACGGTCAAAATTATACCCAGATAATTTGTTACTTGACGATACAATTTTAGAAAGCCATTTTTCCTCTCAAAAGAATGTGTATCCGTCTCATTTGTGTGTACATTGACCTCGTACATTTTTAAGATGCTTTAGTTTGTAGCATGTGGAATGTCCAAATTTTAAAATGCCTAACATAACGTAATTCATTTTATTAGCGAGTAAACCCGGAAGCGAAGAGAAAGTTGCAAACTGCTATGTTCAGTTAGGTATATATACTGCTTAGCTGATTCCGTTTATCTTCTTTCCCGTCTTTTTTTTATTGGCATTCCAATTCCCACCACAACAACGCACATTTTTGAGGTAGTACCATCTAAACAAGGAGATGAGATTCGAAATGATAATGGGAAGAGCGCCATATAGCTATTTTTGCACGGAATAAATTATTTATATGGCTATCCGGTATAAAGTTTGTGAACGCCATATGCACAAAATTCCCACTGGGTTCTCCTTCGCGGTTACTTACACAGGCTTACTGAAGTATCCTGTTAAAATTTTCACGTTTTTCCTCCATGCACATAGGTACCTTAGGTTTGTTCTTATACACGGCAACAGAAGGCGTGCTACCTTAAATTTATTTTACTTTAAATAATAAAATTACCAGAAATGTGAGCATAAATTTTCCCTTTCAAAATGCGTGATGATTATATGGTGTGTGTGTGGTGGTTTTTGTGGCGGTTGGCTGCAAGTTGGAAAATTGTTTTTCTTTCATGCAAACTTTTCTCATTCAATTTAAAAAAACTGTTTTAACCATTTATTCGAATAATAAGCGCTGGTGTTTGGTAGTACGGAAACTGTATAAATTTGGGTTTGTTCAGCTTGAATGAAAGCATAATCACAACCATAAATGGGGGTTTTCAGGTTTACTTGACAACAGTAAAACTATCTGTAGAGTGGAGAGATGGAGGAAAATATGAAAAGGTTAATAAATGACAATTTTGATGCTTAAATAAATGCTTCTTTTCAATATTGCTTCTTTCACCGTCACCATGATTAGCATAATCTATTTGATCATTCTGTTTTGACATTTTGATTTTCTCTTCAATTCAGATTTTTGCAGCAGCAGTTTTCAAAATTCTACTGGTGGCCCGTATGACCACTACGATTTTATGGCTATTACACAGTTCAATAGAGTCCAGAAAACTTGTAGTGGACCATCAATACATATTATTATCATTTAAATTCTTCATCACCATGTCAAAATACTCATTAATATTAATACTCCATCAACATTCCTTTCCCCTATACATACCTGTCATGTCGTTCATCTCATCTTGACCTGTTTACTGCCTGCATGAACAAAATCCATTAACTTACATACATCCATGTTTATCTTGTCCTTTGCCCGGCTAATCCTGTGACCACATTTTTTTCTACACGCTCTTACTATCAATCACGTGTTCAATGCTCTACAATCACCAACATTTTTTCCTTACCGTTACGTGTCCACTTTGTAGTTTTCCTCCTTTACTTTCTCCGGAAAAAGATTAGCTAGAAAAGCGAGCTAAAATATGGATCCCTATTTTGCTTAACCACGTCATATAATTTTATAAGTGCAGAGGTCAAGCACACAAACAAAGTAACTGACATCCACAAAACCGCGTTGTAAGTGTGACACCTCGACAAATTCCTCTACCTTTCTTTGTAAACAACTTGATCTCACTCCCGCACATGAAGAAAAAGGTCACGGAAGTCCCCAGAGGCAGATATGCAATTAAGGAGCAGTTTATGGAAGATCCAAAAATAGCCAATGGCGGAATAAGAAAATGTGTTGCATGCATAAGGAAAATTGGATTACCAAAACGGCAAGCGTAAAAGCGTGAATAGCAAAAACATAAACTACCTGGTTGTAATTGACAGTGAGTGAAAACTTTGGTATTTCTACATGCGGGACCAGCACAGATAAATAGGTATTGCATCAACTTGTGTAATAATAAAATATTTAAATTGTTTAGCTCTCGCAATGCTTCCACTTTACTCGACCGTCAAGCATTTTCTGTTTCGGTTAAAATAGGTAATAGATATGCAGTATAAATCAGTAGAAACCGCACATGGAACAGTGAAAGGAAACCGTGAAAGCATTTTATTTATTCATTATTTAGGTTAACGTTTCGTAAAAATGATGGCAGCAAGTAAAAGTAATAAATGCTTCTTGTTACCCCAAGTTAAGGAAATTGGAGTTGAAGGATTGCATAATGAAATGGTACAAAATGAAAAAGTACGAGAGTGAACGTATTTTTTCCTCCCACTCGTTATCTCTTTTCATTTAATTTCAACCTTGCTTAATCGTCTTCTGTCAAGTTATTTTTTTGTAGAGAAAGTTGGTTTGATAATATTTTTTGTCGTTTTGTCTTGGTTGAGCAGACGCTGTCCAAAATAATGGGTTTCTTTTGCCGCTACTTTGATACATCCGGTTTATTAGTTTCCATTTCAAAATATCAACCAAGCTTACTATGAAGCGGTTTTCTACTGGGATCCGGATGAGTATAAAATGTTTTGAAACTTTCCTCTAGAGTAACCAAAAAATAATACTAAAATTAAAAACAAGTGTGCATGTCAAAATAGCTCTTTATAGAAAAACATGCTGTTTTATGAACAAGCCATGATACTCAAATCAAAGCATTGAAACGGGTTGCCACTCTAGTAAAACGACAATGACGACATAAAAGCAATTTATTTTATGGGGGAAATTGGCAGAATAGGTAGCATCCTTATTGTAACATGGGAATACTGAGAAAAGGATCCAAATAATGGGGATCCCAAAAATGAATGAGCTTCTTGTTGTTTCGCAATAATACTTTCTTTAAAAGCTTGTGATTATCATTATGTCAATGACATGGCTGAGTGCTTATTCTCAAGTGAAATCCTTTTTTTACTGATGAAATGTTGACGATGGAAACAAATGTGGGAAGTGATTGTGTATATGCAGATGATAATGCAGTATTTATAGGGGAAATTGTATTTTATAAAAGTTGATGCACTTTGAACGAATAAAAATGATTAGTATGGATTACTATAACAAGTAAAGTCATTCAAAATGATAATAAGTGGTGGAGGAACTAGGGCGTGTAAATACGTACTATCGTTTTATGAGAAATGTAAATATTGCCGCTACCTATTTTAGAAGGGCAAGATATACAAAAAAGAGAAAGAAACAGGTTTTTTGTATGTCTATAGAGAGAGATAAATAATATGTAGGGTAACAGAGCAACAGGTTTAACAAGTTTGTTTACTTAACATAATTTCTACTTAACGGTAATAAATTGTTTATTTACTTTATTATTTCCGGAAGAAAGTGGCCACCTTTTTGGTACTTCTTGGCGTTATATAAGAAACCGGAGAAGAAAATCGGAGATGATTTTTTGGGGTAACATGATACATTTTTGTATTGATTTTCATCGTACATCAAACAGTTTGGTTTGGTTGACAAATAAACAGGTTGAATGAATTCTGGTTGAGTTTCTTGTTGTCAGTCACTCTGCCAACATGAAACCGGGCATGCAGAGTGCACTACCTGAACACATGTTGATAGCCAGAGTGAGAAAAAACAAGATAATAAAAGGAAGAGAAAATCAGGATAAAAGCGGATGTGTAATAAGTGTGAACTACGGAAAAGTGTGAATATATTTTTGCTACTTGATACTTCACTCTATGGAATTTGATTTTTCACGCGACTACTTCATGTACCATAGTAAATAGTACATTATATGTCTATAAAAAGATGCTATTGATGATAACGACCAGTTTAGTGACGTATTTTTTGAGGTAGTAAAAAAAGTCAACTAAAAATTTTTATATAATTTTTATTTGATATAGCCTCTCGCATCATTGCATTCATTCTTTCAAACTTGTGAACTTGTTCAATCAAAGGAAAAAGGATAGCCCACGCTATTGGTACAAGTTTTTATCACTCTTCTCTGATGAGTAAAAAAAAGAGAGAGTGGGTCAAAATCTGATAGTGATCTTGATCACCAACCAGAAACTCAATCGCCTCCTACCACCCACACGCTTTATTATAGATAGGTATAACTTTTAGTTTTTAATTCCTGGAAATTTTGGCGTTGGAGCTTGGAGGAAAATGAAGGGAGAAAATTGAGAGCTTTTACGCTAATTATTATTACCGTTTTGTATTCTGAGCGGAAATATTTGAAGCGAGACTTGAGTTACTGGCTAGACAAAACTTTAGTGGTAACTGCCATAAGCTCCGATTAATGGTACATTTCTAATGCAAATAGTTATTTCGTTGCTATTTTCACGGTTGGATGACGCACATGCCAAAACCCGTAGAAATAAAAGTTTTTTATTTCCAGGACGTGTATGTAAGAATGCACACAATTACTCGGTTTTAATGATGTCAGTTCAGGGAAAATGGGTATTTTATTGACTATTCAGGAAAACAGCAATAAAAGACGCTGCATATGCATGACCAACGTCAATGCGCTTTTTAAACAGACATAAAATGTGATCTTTGGACGGAACCAATGAAACGGAACATGTTTCCCTTTTTATAATCCTCTCCTTTTCACTTGTGTGCAGTTGTGTGCATCAAGACCAAGGACGCTTCTTCCAAAAAACGTTGAAAGTAACCAAAAGTATTAAGCATGGGCAATGAAATGTAAAAATGCAAACTACCAATTTGCCATTTTACAGAGAGAGATAGGTATAGAGAGATACAATATTTATTATCATTTATCTTGGTCATCCTCATCATGCTTCACTGGCTGACTGAATTTTCAACCAAGATAGTGTGATGAATGATTAAAAAAGAAGGGAAAACTTGATCAAAAGCACACGTTGCGTTCGTTTGGCTACATATGTACTCAATAAATATTACTGATGGACGAGGAGATCTCTGTTTTTACCACAGTAGGGTTACGTATACTAATTTTTGACCTTTTGGAATCCATCATCCAAACTCCAAATGAACAAGGTAAACAGAAGAGAAACTGACTGAGACAGAATGCTGCTGCTAAATGAATCACTGTTCTTGCAGTCAAATGTACATTTTCTAATTGCCTATTAAAGCTAATACCTACTTGAATACCTGGAAAAAAATAAAGTTTACATTGTAGTGGTGAAGTTAGGCATTTTATTTTCAATTCTCTATGATACATCACAAGTGAAAGATCTGGATCACCATTTGAAATTTTTATGATTCATGGATTCTCTTTGAACATCAAGTAATTTCCAATTCAATTTATCAAATCTTCATTTAAGCCATAATAACATGTGTAACTAGATCTACACGTAGGCTTACATTATCAAACAAATAGATATACAGAATCAATTGTACAATTTTATTCATATCTCCATGTAAACTAAATATCAATCACCACCACACAATAATCAGTCATCATGTTTTATTTCACTCTTCCCGTTTCACTTTTATTCCAATTCCATATGCTATGTATTTCTTTCAATTTTTATATAAAAAATGAATCACAATCCACTGATATCAACCCAATAATAATATTATCCAGAGTGCTGATATATTTTTTGCATTACGTGGCAAATCAAAAGCTGATATCGTATGACCATCAATGCCCCCAGTGTACATTAAGAGACCAAATGATAATGACAAATAATATTAATCACGTACCTATATACTTAATATTATGAGTTTATTTTCAAGTTCAAATTCCAAAATTCCGCATTACACACAAAATTTAATAAAGTTTCAGTATGCAAACTTATGAGTAGGTATTACACATATATTTAATAATAATATAAACTCAAGTATTCCCCCTGCACTACTTACAACTTGCATCACCCAAAAAACTTTAATGTTACCAGAGTGAGAGTGTACTTCAGCAGCAATACAGAATGTTATCATATCATCAAATCATCATCATTTTCCTCTTGTTTGCTTCTATGACGGTGAGAGAATCACTCTCATTCAACCAAAAATAGCTTCAATATTGAGGTAAACCCGACTTGGGAAAATAAAATAAATATATATAAAATGGATTTGTTGGAAAATTTCAATTTTCCACTACTACAACCACTCCATTCTCGTTATATTCAACTTGTTGCTGTACAAATACCAAAAGCCCAGTTCTGAAAAGCTCTCTTCAAAACTTTATTTTCACCAACAAAAAAACTCTGCAATAAAAGTCGAAAAGTTATTGCGTTTTTTTCCCGCACCGGTAGTACCTAGACAATTTTTTCTCCCCAGTAGAGAAAGTTTACCAGGTGAAAATCTTAAGGATTGTTACCAACTAACTTGTTCCACGCTTCTAGAGAAAACCCCGAAAAAAGTTCTTTTTTGGAGAAAGTTTTGAACAAATTGTTTCGCATCCCTGGAGCATACCACCACAATAATGTACAGTGTTAGTGATTAAACTCAAGGTTACAAGTTACAAGAAAAAGTTTTATTTGGGAAAAAAACTATTAATAAAATACTTGAATTTCTTACATCCAAATGAATGTCTTTATGAAAAAGCATTGTTGATGGTAATAAATAAGATGATTAACTTTTTTTATTGGAACTAAAGAAAAAAATAACTTTGGACCAAGAAAAATAATGTCAGGCTTGATAAAAAAAACGCTATGAAAGTTACAAAAGTTTATTTTTTTCCGTGAATGTTTTCATGATCATGACTGACATTTATATAAAAAAAGTGAAATGAAAGAAAAAAAGTAGACTTTGGATCTGCTGCTGGAAGAGTGAATAGTGTTCATTAAGCGGATACTACGCAAAGAAGTTTTCAAGTTAGAGTCGGCAACAATTTTTCTGACTGTCAGACATATTTTTTTATGAAAAAACTGTTTCCCTCCATAAAAGTCAATCAAGTGCCAAGCCAAGAAAATAATCTTGCTTCCTTCCTTACATAATAAGTGCAGTTACATAATAAAGTTTAATTGTCATTTTCATCTCATCTCCTCCAACGTTTATCAACCTTTCAACCTCAAACTTGACAGTGGAGTGGAGTTAAAGATTTTTTGCTACTATAAGCAAAATAATATGGATTTTGTTCCGTCTATCCAAATATTGTACATGTTATATTTAGCCATTAAGTCATTATAATCAAGTTAAATAATTATATATATACGTCATTTTAATCTAGTTTACTGTTACACTGATAATAAATTCACTCACACAACTTGTATGCGTATACGTGTGTGCAGTGTATATAGCTGGATGAGTGATTTGTGACTTCTGGTTTTGTTGGATGGAAGAAAATGGGAACATGATTATTATGTGTGAGTACACTAAATTCTCTTGATGATTTGGACGTGAAATATTAAGATATTTATATGCCGACTTTATCTTACGTCTCAAGAGAGTATATAGGCAGAGCAGTAGTGAATATAACAGTGCATCTTGTTCGCTATCCCAAGTTCCACGTTGATTTTGGTGTGGTCCCCGACCGTCCTGAGTTTATCAGCCAGTGACCTTGCTTGCTCAAATGATGATTCCAGATAAATGAAATGACGAGAATGACAATCTTCTTCATATTTTCTCTAAGCCTTACTTAATAATAACCTAATACCTCTCTAGTTTTTGTTGCAACCGCAGCATAATTTACTTACTAGAGCAGTTCCTCTATGTATCCTTTTTTCTTATCTGTCGTGCATTACCGCAGTTCATATTACTTATTTATATGTCCTGTTATCCCTATATAATTACTACATAGTAGTTCATTATATTATTATTCCTATTATACCTATATTTACTTTTAGCAAACCACGTTAACTTTTTAAATCAAATCAAACAGATGAACGAGACGAGACTGCTAAGAAAAGATATCTTGTTCACCAACGTGGAAATAAGTATATACATATATCCCACAGTTCAGTGAAGACATATAGAATTTTAGTGTATTATTTATTACACTTTTTTCATCTCGTCTTCTCACATGGAAATTATTACCATCATCATCTCTTCCTCACACACTCCATTCATCTTGCTCGTGTCTCACCGATAATTTACAAGTCTCAAGAGACTTGAGAACAGAGCCACAGTCCATGATACATAGCGACCACTTTAACAAAGTATCGTGAAAAAACAAAAGTTATTGTGGTGAATATTTTTCAAAACAAAACTAGTATAATGTGCAGACATTAATTACAACGTATACCTATTAACAATTTACATTTATAAAACATTAGTACAATGTGTCATGATGCATAATCCTCTCTGTCCTTGTGAATAAAAGGACGAGCTTAGAATGTCATTTGGGTACACTTCATTAAAAGTGTTAGTGTGTTCAGTTTACCCAGTGAAAAACTTTAATCCAGTTGTGTTTACTCCAGAAAAGACTATAAGCTCCAGTTTTTTTGGAAATGCGTCAAATGGAAATTTATTTACTGTCCAGTCCAGTGATTTTAAATAAAAATAAATGAAACGGAGCATCTCGCTAAACGGTGTTCCAAACGTAAATTTTTTTTTGAATAATAATTTTTAGCGAGAATTTAAAAAAAAACTATTATTTTGAAAAAACAAGCTGAAAACCTTGAAACATTTGAAAGATAAATATTTTGTCTATCTTTTTCCTTTGATTTCATTCCAAAGTTTCTTGGAACGCACGCAGCTCGTGTGTGTTTATCATAATCAATTATTATTATTATATTTTGAAGTTATTATTATTTTTTCTCCTATTGAGCGAATCCACTGGGCCAGAAAGCTTTGTGATCTCTACTAATGAGCATGAGAAGGAAATCCTTTAGAAAAGTAGTGAAGCGCATATCGTTTAGCTATTTGTCAATACACATCCCTTTATTCACTACTCTACTCTAACAAATTTTTTTAATGCTCTTTGGATTTCCCATTAAACACTAAATTACTTCCAATTTTCCCCCAGTATATACTTCTTCCCCAATTTCCTTTCTTCTTCCATATTATTATTATTATATTCACAAAGCGCAAGATTTATATCAGACCGACAATCATATCAACAGCAAAAGAAAAATTTCTCATTTTTATCCGAAATCCTAAGAAAATAAAGTACCTATCCACTACCAACGCCACTGTCATTACGGACAAGTTGATATTCATCATCGCTTAAGATTATTATTTTCTCGCCTACTGGATTTCCCCAAGACGAAAACTTATTTTTTACACGTAAAACACCCGCACACGTGTACACTACTTTCTTTTATTAGCCTACCTGGAAAATATTGTGGCGTAAGAAGTAGGAGTCCACGAGTTTCCAGTAGAAATATTTACATCAAAGTACCGCCTACATTTTAACGTTTAAAGTGAAAATTCTCTCACTATATATATATTTATTTTAAAAGTGAGTTTGGTGTGATATCCATCTTAAACAGTCCAAAGATGACAACATGCTTTATAAAAATCAAGTACTATTTCCTCATCTACTTGTACAGTCTCCAGTACATGTTTCTCCATTTCATCAATCTAGTCCTGCATCCGGACAGATACAGAACGAAAAACAAGGTGTCTGTTCCACCGCCTTGTCTCTATCATGAGGACTACGGGATACATCAGTATGCCAAACTTGCTGTAAGTCAAATAAATAAATAAATTTATTATAGTGCATTGCTTTATTCCTGTCAAGCGAACAAAAATCCAATTGGAAATTCCAAGCAAGTAGCGAAAACATTAAATTAAGCATATATATAGCTTTCAGATGTAGATTAATCAACTAGAAAAATCAGATGCGAGTGGAGTGATAGTATTTTTAAGGAGAAAATGATGGGATTTGATTTAGCAAATAGAAAACACACTCACAGATTTAATTAAGTAAATATATTTATTGGCATCAATGCACTTTTTCTCTGAACCTCACGCCTGATTATTGTCATATTACACCTGAGTGGAGGGTGGTGTGTTCACTGAAAAGTGAATTTCGGATTAAGATTGGATTTGTGGAATACACGTGTGTGCACATGTACCTAACCAGTTTGCTTACTTTATACAATGAACTTTTGATTGTTGGTAGGATTTTCTATTATTTTCTACTTTGCTGTCCCCAGGTAGAGTTAAGTAGGTACTGAACTGGGGTTTCTTAGTATTCACAGTCCCCTTTGATTAAAAAATTTTCTGGGAAGGAAGGACTGGAGGGAAAGTAAAAGAAAAACTTTTTTCTTCTTATCAGAGCTAGTCAAACATCATACTATTTTGTTATGGAGGTCTTTGTATGTGTCAATGTCAAGTCTGTAAGCATTTTTTTTGACAAGCAGAAAGGTATATTATTTGTATCACATTTCCTCTGAAAAAACCAAGTGGATTCTGAAACGTGCTTTCTCCACGAGAAAGTATATATTTTTCTGTGGAGAAAATTTGTCGACTGGTGCGATATTTTGGATTGTACACGGCCTTCCCTAACAAGACAAGGTTTGTGGTGAAGATGAACACAGAAATTGATATGCTTTAACAATGCACTAGAGTAGAACAAAAAAAAGATTATCTCTGGTAGACTGAACACGAAAATGATGTATTTTTCTTTTCATCTAGCTAGTATAATATTTCTAGGCAGAGATTATTCTAGATGGGATATTGTATTGATCGACTGAAAATAATAGTAGGACAGATAGAACGAAACNAAAAAAAAGATTATCTCTGGTAGACTGAACACGAAAATGATGTATTTTTCTTTTCATCTAGCTAGTATAATATTTCTAGGCAGAGATTATTCTAGATGGGATATTGTATTGATCGACTGAAAATAATAGTAGGACAGATAGAACGAAACTTGAAACATGAGTGTGCTTAGGTAACATCATATCAGAAAACTTTTGTATTTGATACAGGGAAACGGATTACTTTAATGAAATTAAAGGATGTCTGCAGATGGAGGTCTCATGCAAAATATTATCTGTTTTAAGCCGCTGCAATAGTATAATGCAGTATTGTATTCTGTACAGTGTCGATTGACGATGATATTCATTGCATAAATTCTACTATTGTTTGTCTGTGTAATTGTAACGCAATGCAACTTCCAGCTATCATAAAAGCGCATGCAAGCGAATTTTTGTGCAATTAATCTATTTGATTGAAATGACAGGTGATTAAAATATTATGAGATTAAACGCTACGTGCCTCTTTATAGAATTCCTAGTACAGATTACTATTTCAGGGAAACCGGAAGTAGCCCACTTTATAGTTCTCAAAATCCTATATAGTTTTAATGAAACCTAGGCGGGATTCAGAATTCAACATCAAAAAGCCTAACACAAGCATGGAATGTCATACATGGAACGTCCCTGTTTCAAAAGATAAAACAAATTTATCAGTTTCCAATCTCCCTTTAATGCTATACTTAAGTAGGTTCATATGCATAAACATCATGGAAAACTGAAACCATTAGCCTCATTATAAATTGCACTAGATATTAATATTATCCCATCGCCAGTGTCCGGAGACTTTCCCATCTCCGGTTACAAGGATTCCCAGAGCAGTATAATAAGATGTTTGTTTAAAAGGCGCACAGCAGGAAGTTATATAGACTTGCTTTCAGATGAACCGAGAAAATGACGCAGTTTTTAGCAAATTATTAAAAAAAGGGCAGATGATAATCTATAATAACCTATTTAATGACTATATTTAAATAGAATCTATAATATATCCAGTATAACAGCTTAATATTAAGTATTCCAAGTATTTATTAATAAGATTACAAATAATAATAATGGGATAGAAGGAAGGCACGTGTTGATAGTATGCCTTGGTTGCAAAATTGTCATTTATTTTTTTCAGATCTATTTTTGAACCCCCCAGCGTTTTCATTACCAAGTTGTCCTTCAGTTGCAGGATTTTCCAGGAAATTTTTAATAATGATAATATCATAATCGCCCCGTTTTTAATAAAGTGTTCCAAATAAATGATGCACACATTGTCAACATCAAAAACGCTCTTTCGTGTTATTTAGTTTTTAATATTATTATTATTTTGTGTATTAATTTTCCAGCGTTCCAAGTTTCACTATGTCGAGAAAGGAGACCGGAACAACAGGCTTTTGCTCCTGATCCACGGCTACCCTGAATTCTGGTACTCGTGGCGTTTCCAACTGAAAGACTTGTCTTCCTACTACTGGGTCGTTGCCATTGATGTCAAGGGCTATGGGGATTCCGACAAGCCTGCTAGTCGACAAGAGTACGCCATTCCTGTTCTCGTCGAGGAACTTTACGACTTCCTCACTGCCATTGGTATGCTAATCCAACAGATTATTACACACAAAAAATAAAAATATATATAGTCGCTCCCTCTCTCAAGCAAATCCTTCCAAAATCTTATAACATCTCTCCAAAAATATCTCTATTCCCTGCTTGCTTACTTCCTTGTCACGATCAGGATTTCTCATGTCAACAATATCATCGCATCAATTTCATTTCACTTTCACTTTTATGCAAAGCTCTATACATTTTCATTAGTTTCCTTTCTCCTTTTTCCTGATGCTGCTGGCGAGCATATATTTGCCGTAAAATTGTGCGTGGCCCCATCAACCCAAAATGTGCGTAGCAATTTAACGAGCGATAGCCAGGAAATAAGAAAACAGGAAGGTTTACAAGCCAAAAGCTTATAAGGATTCTGATCTTTTGATCTCACGTATTTTTGTACCTTATCGACACACTCATAAATGTAGCTGTACGTGTTGGTGGTGTGTAATAATGTTGTCGAATGACGAAGGAGACGGTAAAAATGCTGATGGCATTTGTTGGCATTGACATACCTTTTTATTTTTATATCCTGTCTTGCCATCCTTCTCTGCGGGTGTTGTCGTCCTAAAAAAAAGTGAAATGCGTGGACAGACAAAGAGATAATGAGTATAGGGATCTTGAGAGGCAGCATCTTGTGTAATCAACAGAAATTCCTCGTGTGTCCTATTTTATCTGGATGGACGACTGATTTTTCTCAGAAAAAAATCAAAAACAGTTTTTTTTGTCCAGATGGTGAGACGATTGATGGTGCATAATAGAATGGGAGTTTGTTTGATGATAGGAGAATTTTGAATTTCAAAGTGAAAGTCGGAGAAAGTTTCTAGGAAGGTGGATGGATATGCACTGTTACGTACGTAAGAATTTTTGG